>JARYHS010009629.1:0-50663 GCA_031002005.1 Vandiemenella viatica | reverse complement strand
AAAGAGAGAAGAAACAAAAATATACAAGAAACACCACTCTACCAAGGACCTACAAACGGTTACACAAACACATGAAGATCAACTCTCAACGAAAAGCTACTGGAGAAAATCAAGTTTGTAAAGCAAGAAAAAGGCGACAATATTGTAAATTGGTAACTAATGTAAAATAAGGTAAACACACTACCTAAGAGAATCAATTTATGGTAAATCAATGTATAAGAACAAATGTACAATAAAGGTTGGTGAAATGGTCGATTGACTAGAAACCAAAAATAATTAAAAAAAAAAAAAAGTATGGTGTTCCTGCAACACAATTCGTCGATACACCCGTGAAAATTGCATTATAACTTTTTTTACCTTTATTCGAAATTATAACAAGGAGAAGAGGGATTAATCGGAGCCTGAGCGGCACATGTAAACAGGTGGCTTTCGTCAAAGAAACGCATTGAGGCAGCGGCCAAAACAACAATAAGTCAAAGGATATACAATTTCCTTTTGATAGCTGTTAAATAAATAGGTACGCGGTCGTTAAAATTACGAAAACATGAGAATCAACGAATAATCAAATTTTCAGCCGCAAATTAGGAAATTGTCACAATTACTTTATCTGAAAATACAGAAAATGGGATTAATGAAACCGTGAATAAAAAGCTGTAACCGTGTAGTTCAGATAACGTGTGCGACACTTAAAAAATAATTATATAGTTAGAAAATCGTACTAAATACGCACCATAACTCAAATTACAGAAATGTGTAATGGAAACAAACGGAAGTTTTGTTGAATGCGTAAAAGTGTATTTATTTACTTACGAATGACGAAGGTTGACAAAAACAAACGCTTGTTCACTTGAGTCAAATGCCAACTGCTCTGGTACAGCAAACAGTGCAATACATCCGACAGAGACCGAATGGGGCAGCGAGTCACGCACTGACACGCGTTTCCGCCGGATTTTGCGGATTGTGGATCCGTTTAATTTTGTGCGAGATCCCAGACTGACTAATGATGCGGGATCCCGCGGGATTGCGGGATCCCGCTTTGCTGGATTGCAATCCCTAATTACAATATTCCCCCAGCTTTTCTCTGTGTTTTTAATCCTCCCTTCCGTTCTTTAGTTACTTTCACTTACAACCCCACGACATTCGGGAAATTCTCTATTCATGTAACCCTGTCCAATTTTTTATTTTTAGCTTCTACATCTACATCAATGCTCTGCAATTGTGGGTGACAGGGGTGCTAAGCATCAATCTAAATTTTGCGCATTCCAATCCCCAATATCACGAGGAAACAAAGAATACATAAAAGCATCAGTACGGCATCTTATTTCTCGAATCTTATCCCTCCGGTCATTGCGACCTAATTAGGTTGGCGGAAGAAGTATTTCACTGCACTCGTAGGTCATAGAATTTCGCATATCTATAAAACGAAAACCGGACATATTGGTCGTATAAAAACTCGGAAACTACAGGGCAGATTTCGATGGAGTTTCACCGTTTTAAAGCTTAGAATCTTAATTCACTTGTCTGGCATGTCTTACGTTTCAACGTTAAATAATGTAGGAGCATTAAATGAAATTCTGAACGTATGGTGAGAAATTCCACAGGAGGAATCACTAGAAGCCGCATACTCCGCACTAAACACACAACACAATGTCTCTGACCATAGCCTTTAATTAAAGCAATAAGATAACTTATAGTAATAACTATTTTGCACACTAAACAAAACTTTAAGTATTCTTTATTTTAATTCGATATATTCAATTTTTAAAAGCCATAGCTTGAAGTATTCTTTCCTTTAATTCGGGATATCAATTTTTAAACGACATAGATAGCCGTAAAAACAACAGAGATTTTCTTCAAGCACGATCTCTGGACAATATCTCTGGCCTTCAGCATTAGTCTTCTGTTTACGATAATATTATTCCGGATTCATTTTTGATATTTTATCTGCAGAGTTAAAGTATTTGGCGTTTCGAGCCACAAGTATATCCATTCACTTCACAATTGAATCAAACGTGAGTTTTTAACATAATCTAGGGTTGTTCAGTAATGTAGTAATGAAATTTCTTAACCAAATTATCGAAGCTTGATATACATGAATCTTTTCGGACGAATGAAATTATAGTATACGTGCAAATAAACTTCAGCCCACCAGTTTCTTGGTAGGGGGCGGGTGAATGTATGTTTGCTTTAATTCCGAAAAGTTGGCGCGTATTTTAATGAAACTTTGTACAAATGTTTTGCGGGAATAAAAATAGGGTACGGTTAAATCTACGCCAACTATAGCGGGCAACGCCGGGAACTCCCTAGTTCTCCAATAAATTTAAACGTAAATGACGTCGTCTGTCTTCCAAACGATCCCAGCCCAATCTATGTATCAATTCTGTGACGCTTTCTCACAACCAGTCACGAATCGAGCGGCGCTCCTCTGTACCCTCTCCATTGAGTCAATCAGAACCTTGCGATACGGATCCCAAACCCCACAGTAATCCAGCTGCGGACGCACTAGTGTTTTATACGCTATCTCCTTTGTATGAGCATTACGATTCCTCAAATTACGACCTATGAATCGCAATTTAGAATTCGCCTTGCCTACAACGGAAGTTATGTGCATGTCCCATTTCATGTTGCTTTGTACTATCACCCCCAGATACATCAGGGAATCAACCGTGTCAACAGCTGAATTGTTAACTTTGTACTCGTGAGCAAACGGGGTCTTTTTATTACTTATTAGCATTGCCTTGCACTTTTTGCTGTTAAGTGTAAGCTGCCATTTACGATACCATTCGGAAATAGCATCCAAATCGCGCTGGATTTCTAAGCAATCGTCAGAGCACCTTATTTCGCTATAGATAACTGCATCGTCGGCAAAGAATCGCAACCAGCATTTAACGTTGTCACCGGATATCGTTTATAAAAAATTTAGAAAAGAAGTGGACCTATTACACTTCCTTGAGGAACGCTCGAAGTAGCATCTAGCTTAGAAAGAGGCTTCCCCGTCAACAACGACATACTGTGATCGACCACGCTAAGCTAGAAAAACTTCGCTAAGCCAATGAATAAACTTGCAGATTATTTATTAAAACAGTCGTATGATTTTTTTTTAAATCTTTGACGATTTATTGACACCATAGAAAGCAAGGCGTCGTTTCTTTTTCATGGAATTAGATATATTTCCGAACTCTACTCTATGGTCCTAGCTTATCATTAGCGTTCGAATCTTTTTGACGATTCTATTTTTCCCTGTCTCCTTTCTGAGCTGTAATGCTCAATTAGATATTGACTGAATGTGTCTACCGAGTGTGGTGGGGGAAGCGGTAACGCTCTGGTCTCGCATTCGGGAGGACGCGGGTTTGAATCCCCGTCCGGGCGTCCAGATTTAGGTTTCCGATGGTTTCCCCAAATCATTTCAAGCGAATGCCGCGATGCTTCGTTCAAAGGCCAAGACCGAATTCCTTCCCGTTCCTTGTCCTGTAACGCTCTGGCCTCGAATACGGAGGTCGCGGGTTGGAATCCCCGTCCCGGTCATCCAGAATTAGGTTTTCAATGGTTTCCGCAAACCACTCCAGGCGAAATGCCGGGATGCTTCCTTCAAAAAGGCCATGGCCGAATTCCTTACCGTTCTTTCGCCTTCAGTACCATCCCGCTTCTAATGACCACGACGTCGACGAGGCGTAAATCCGTAAGCATTACCCGGGCGCACATTGAGCTGCGTGGCGCAGTAGGGGCAGCACAGACAATGGAACTGTGCCGGGCAGTCACCCGCGCATAGTAGAGCGCAGTTTACAAAGCATTGTGTTGTGTGTGCGAGAAACCAACAATTAAAGCGTAACCAAAAACATGCCGATGCAAAAACTCTATTTTTGTTTTCTGAATCAGACGGGGATGCCGAGCTTGGAAAATTGTTTATTACTTTAACAGAAGCTGAGTTAGATAAAACTATGCAAAAGTGAGTATATGAAAAGAAGAAACTCTCATCTGGCTTTTGCAGTGACAAGAGAATTCTCGAAAGATAATTTCCGGATGACTCGAGCGGGATTCACGCATAATGTAACCTGTTATTTTCTCGACAAAGTTCAAATATCTATTAGAACAGAAGAAAAACTCGCTGTATTTTCGTGGTTATTTATTTAATTATTTAGCGTTTGACGGTACATGACATTTATAAGAATGTTTCTCTATTTATTTCATATTATATTTTTAAGAAAACTACATAAACAGAACATAAACACTTGAAACTAAGTAGCAGTGTCAACAAATTAAGTGTTTCTCGGGGACACTATTGAAAGATGTAGTACAAATAATAAGAAAACAAATAATGTGATCACTAGCCTATATCATGGTTCCAACCTTTATTAGTACACGACTAGTGTTGTAAAAAAACGGTTTTTTTCTGGCTTGAAAAAAAAACATGAAAAAAACTTTGAAAAAAAAACATGTTTTTTTTCTGGAACACGTTTTTTTTCACAACTACTAAATCTCAAATTTGTAAGGCAGTTATCGTTTAAAATTACTATTTTAGAGTTTATTCTAAGTACTTATCTTAGTTTAAAATCTACTATATTTTTCTGGTTCAGTAGGAAAAAAAAATACGAAAATATTGGCAAAATTGACTGAAATTTTCTTTATGAACGGGGATTTCCCGAAGAGACTAGGTTGCGCGAGAAGGAATCCCCATTCCCCATTGTTTGGATTGATACTTGCTATTTGAAATAGTGCTGCCAACCCTACAAAATTACCTAAAGATCTTTTTAAAAAATGAGGAATATAAAATTTATCCACGGTTTTTTGCCTCTTTTTATAACTTATTGGGCTTTCCTTATATTCGTATACTTGTTAACTCTCAGAGTATAGTGGTACTGACTCATTAAATTGTCAGTAAGGGAGCGTGCATAAACCACATAGCTCCATTTTGGCCTCCTGTGAACCCCCCTCCCCCCCTCCCTCACGTAGCACGTAGCTTTCTTCCGTTTTGATTCCAGAAGACATTTTGTATGTTTTTCTCTTGTCAGACTATTGTAAATTACATACGGATATAATTAACTGAAAAATGTTACTAAAGGAAAGTTACGTGGCCTGGCTCGGACCCCCCCCCCCCTCTCCCCGCGTAGCCCAGCGTAGCCTTCCAGCTAACCCCTCCTCCCTCTGGACCGAGCCACGTAGTTTGTGCACGGTTCCTAATTATGAATCGTTTCTTTGCAACCGTTCGTGTAAACGAAACGATTGAAAAGAAGTAAAGCTCTCCTATTTTGTATGATAATAGATTTTAATTCAAACTTAAAAGACCGTAATACAGAACTATCGGCGCAGTCTTTATGCACAGTGTGTACTTTGCTCACAATTTAAAATTGCAATCTCAAAATCTTTTGCGTACAATACAAGAACAACCAGTAAAAGAAAATTTAACTATTTCTGAAGTTAGGGATCTAGAGGAGACAGAAGAAGAGACAGAAAATTCCGACACCGAGCGAACTAGTGTTGGTAGTGCTGATACTAGTGAATGTGGTACTGACATAGAGGATGAATAAATTTATGTTACCTATATATATATATATATATACTTATGAATCATTATGTGAGACATTATATGATTCAGTAATACTTAAAACACACTTGTAAAATGGAAGTTCCTTAAATAAAACCATATATTTATAAATATATTGTTTTCTAAAAAAAATTAGAAAAAAAAAAAACAAAATAAAAAAAACACGGGTGCTAAGTTTTTTTTTTCATTTTTTTTTCACAAAGCTGAAAAAAAACATTTTGTTTTTTTTCAGTTTTGCAACACTATACACGACCCACTTTTAAGTAGAAAAAACATTTCGCGACCCAGCTAATATGAGAGTCTATATAATATCAGACACTATCCACTATCCTATCCTACGAAAAGGCAAATTTTCGGACAAAGGATGTACTATCAACAAAAACAACAATTGGTAATACATAAACAACAAACATGTTGTAGACTGGGAGGCGGCTGGACAGACCATCACCTCATCAAGTTGACTGCTGAAATTCCACGATTAGAAGTAACTCGAGCAGCATACTAAAATGCAACTGGTCTGCCAAGTCGCTTTTTGGTGGAAACCACATGCAGACCCGATTTCAGTGGTTGATTGGTAGGTGAGTGCTGAAATTCCACGATTAAAAGTAACAACAGGTGTGCAAAGTCGCTTTTTGGTAGAAACCACCTGGAGACCAATTTTAATGGTTGATTGGTGGGTTTATCATTGTGTTTTACTGCTCCCAAATGTATGAAAATATGGAAGACTGGTAGCAAGAAATAGATCAAATAAAAGATTGTTCCTCGACCCACCAAAACATACGCCGCGACCCACCAGTGGGTCGCGACTAGTGTTGCAAACTGAAAAAAAAAAAAAAGTTTTTTTTTTCAGCTTTGTGAAAAAAAAACATGCAAAAAAACCTAGCACCCGTGTTTTTTTTCTAATTTTTTTTCTTTCAGAAAACAATATATTTGATAAATTATAGTTTTATTTAAGGAACTTCCATTTTACAAGTGTGTGTTTTAGGTCTTACTGAATCATATAATGTCTCACATAATGATTCATAAGTGTATATATATATATATATATATATAGGTAACATAATTTTATTCATCCTCTATGTCAGTACCACATTAACTAGTATCAGTAGCCTACTACCAACACTAGTTCGATCGGTGTCGGAATTTTCTGTCTCTTCTTCTGTCTCCTGTAGATCCATGACTTCAGAAATAGTTAAATTTTATTTTACTGGTTGTTCTTGTATTGTACGGAAAAGATTTTGAGATTGCAATTTTGAATTGTTAACAAAGTACTCACTGTGCATAAAGACTGCGTCGATAGTTCTGTATTACGGTCTTTTAAGTTTGAATTAAAATCTATTATCATACAAAATAGGAGCTTTACTTCTTTTCAATCGTTTGTTTACACGAATGGTTGCAAAGAAACGATTCATAATTAGGGACCGTGCACAAACTACGTGGCTCGGTCCAGAGGGAGGAGGGGTTAGCTGCAAGGCTACGCTGGGCTATGTGGGGGGAGCGGGGGGGGGGGGGGAGGTGGTTCCGAGCCAGGGCACGTAACATTCCTTTCGTAACATTTTTCACAGTTAAAATGAGGAACTGAACTCACAACAGCCTGTGAGTATTTATTTCCCTCAGTTAATTATATCCGTATGTAATTTACAATAGTCTGACAAGAGAAAACGGTACAAAATGTCTTCTGGAATCAAAAGGAAGAAAGCTACGTGCAACGTGAGCGGGATGGGGGGGGGGGGGGTGTTCACAGGAGGCCAAAATGGAGCTATGTCGTTTATGCACGCTCCCTTACTGACAATTTAATGAGTCAGTACCACTATACTCTGAGAGTTAACAAGTATACGAATATAAGGAAAGCCCAATAAGCCATAAAAAGAGGAAAAAAACCGTGGATAAATTGTATATTCCTAATTTTTTAAAAAGATCTTTAGGTAATTTTGTAGGGTTGGCAGCACTATTTCAAATAGCAAGTATCAATCCAAACAATGGGGAATGGGGATTCCTTCTCGCGCAACCTAGTCTCTTCGGGAAATCCCCGTTCATAAAGACAATTTCAGTCAATTTTGCCAATATTTTCGTAATTTTTTTTTCCTACTGAACCAGAAAAATATAGTAGATTTTAAACTAAGATAAATACTTAGAATAAACTCTAAAATAGTCATTTTAAACGATAACTGCCTTACAAATTTGAGATTTAGTAGCTGTGAAAAAAAACGTGTTCCAGAAAAAAACATGTTTTTTTTCAAAGTTTTTTTTCATGTTTTTTTTCAAGCCAGAAAAAAAACGTTTTTTTACACTAGTCGCGACCCATAGGTTGGGAACCGCTGGCCTATATCAATCTTTTTCGAAGTTTTATTAAAAATGAATTCAAAAAAGAAAAGAAACGTGAAAATTGTAGGTGGACAGTTGTATGATAAATAAATGCTGAATTTACTCGCCACTTGTTGGGCTCATTGTCCAAATCTCTCGTTTAAATTTAATTTTTATATATTTTTTATAACTGATATTGTGAATCGCAGGTTGGTTACGCAACAGTTTAATCAATTTTTCTTATTCCATGGTTGAAAATGATTATAAGTAAAGCAAGATTATAAATAACGCGCGAAGTGTTGCGTTGTAAACCGGCACGAGTGAGCTGCGTGGCACAGTGATCAGTACTGCGCTGCCCTGCTCTGCGTCTCAATACGCGCTGTTCCGCCCCAAAACACAGAGACACAGAAACTGCTGCGCCGCCTGCGCGTCAATGTGTGCCCGGGCTTAGTCTTGTTTGACTGTTCCGTATTGAAAAATGAACCCGTGTGATGTGGAAGTGATTAATTGTGCGTTGTGTTCTGGAGCTGGTCGAGGCGGCTTGGTGGAAGACTCGCACAGTGGAGGGTGGAACCTGTTTGCACCCCCGCACTGGCAACACCGCAGTGTCCTTCACATCTCCCCGAGAAGCATGTGCGCGCAAAACCAGGACTAGGGATGGCGATTCTTCCAGAAAAACATCGATTCTTGAATCGATTCGAATCGAAATTTGATAAATCGATTCACAAAAAATCGAAGCCCAAAAGATCGATTTTCTAAAAATCGATCTTTTTTTCTATTTGGTTTTCGTGTTCCTATCTTTATATATAATGATGAATGTATGTATGTTTTGTTTGTTTGTTTGTTTTTGTTCTTCATACAAATCCACAGTTTTCATCCGATCTCGATGAAACTTTACACACTTATCCTTTCAAACAAGGAGAAAATACTGTCTACATTTGGTTGAAAAATTATCTGTATAAATAACACATGTTGTCTCATAACTTCGAAACACGGCGATAGACAGACACGTTGGATGTGGACGTCTCCAGTACCGTGTTTCCGTGTAGTGGACTGGCAGCTCAGTGGTTAAAGCGCTTGCTTACGAACGTCGTGGACTCCGGTTCAAATTCTCCGTTGAGGCTAAGATTTTTAAAAAATTGTTTTTTCATCGTAAGAGTCAGGCCTGGGCCGTAGGTTATTTAGGATTGAATGTTAAACTGTAGAAATTAGAAAGTTAGGGGTGCAATGCGAGGCAAATCGTAGGTAGTCTTGCAATGTTGTAGGTTTACACTTTTTTACGTTATAACTGATCCCTCAGGTGTTGTTCGCAGTTAGTGTGTGAGTGAGAACCACAGTAATACTAATATAAATACGGACGTAAGATCTCTGTCTTTTTGTTACGTTTTGACGACTAATATGGCTATATCGTTGTGATGGAATTTTGTAAGGAAAGCTGTATGAAGGGCACAGGATATTTTTTCCAGTATGATTAACAGTTGTAGTCACGAAAGTTTGAGATCTTATCGAATAGTGACAGAAATATGTTGGAAATTGATTCTCTTCAAGAGGCAGGTTCGACGGTAGAATGATATAGTGATATAGTGATGGCTTTCCTGTCATATTATGCCGACTCGGTGTTGTTTGGGACCAATCCTACGTTACCTACAACTTTCTATATTTAATTCTGGCAAAAAAATTCTTAATCCACGCGTACGAAGTCGCGGGTTCGAGGCTAGTTTTCGATATAATTCCAGTCATGGAAAACAAAAAGGGCACCCTAATATCATCTCTTATAATTTTTAAACTAATTCAAGTTTTTTTTTTTTTTTACAACTAAATCAAAGTATCAGGTATACAATAAGACATTTATTTCACAAATTTGTTGATTACAGAAAACAGTTTTGAAATGATATAGTTTACAGTTCGATTCTTCGATTAATCCATCTCAGATCGCCAGCCCTGACCAGGACACCCCGCGTGCAGTCCTCAACATACAGACGCAATCCATACTCACGCGTCGCAAGAATCTTGTGTCACCTGTGCACGTGTCATAGTGCGGTCGGTCACTTAGTCCTTCACTTACTTGACACCACAAAGGCTTATCTACAGGCTTTATTATAAGCTTACTATCCGCAACTAATACAAGGGGCCATCCATAACTTACGTCACACCTTGGGGGGGGGGGAGAGGGGGTCAACAAAGTGTGATATCGTGTGACAAGAAGTGGAGGGGGGGACGTGCCATAAACTTTGTGACGTCACACGCTTAATTTGAATCACTTTTTGGCTCGTGGTGGAAGATGAAGATGATGTTGACACATCAAGTGTTCCCAACACTATCGAAATCAAGAATGAAGTGACTATTATGCCAATAATAAACAGTATCAAGGAATGGGTTCAAAATCCATGGAACTCAATTCGATTTTTAATGTTTTTTTTATATTTTCTTAAATGTTTGATTTATTGCTTTTTTTATCTGCTTAACGTCTCTCTAACAGCGAGGTCTTTGGAGACGGGAAAGGATGGGGGGCAAGGAATGGGAAGGAATTCGGCCATGGCCTTTTGAAGGAAGCATCCCGGCATTTGGCTGGAGTGATTTGGGAAACCATGGAAAACCCAAATCTGGATGCCCGGACGGGGATTCATTGTTGACACGATTTTTTTTTAACTAGAAATGCATAGATCATTTTGGAAGTGCTGTTTTAATTTATAAATTTAAAATTGTAAAATATGTGACGTCACACCAGGGGAGGGGGGGTCCCACAAATGTGACAACCTGTGACAGGGGAGGAGGGAGGGGTCTAAAAATCATGAAATTCGTGTGACGTAATTTGTGGACGGCCCCCAAGGGGAGGTTTTCAGTGTGGAAATCGCGATCGTAGGAGGAACTAGTCTGGTAGATAGTCCGTCACCTCTGGTTTCTCGCCTATAGCAGTTCTGCCACGTGGGCCTCCGTTTAAGAGAAATCGGGGGTTAGAAAACAGTAAAAATTGTGTCTAAATGATGAATGTCTGTACGGAAGAGAGTTTGCTTATGACGTCACTTTAGCCCTGCTCGTTAGGAGCCATCCATAAATTACGTCACATGAATTTCATGATTTTTGGTCCCCCTCCCTCCCCCCATGTCACAGTTTGTCACATTTGTGGAACCCCCCTCTCTCCCCTGGTGTGACGTCACATATTTTGCAATTTTAAATTTATAAATTAAAACAGCACTTCCAAAATGATTTATGTATTTCTAGTTAAAAAATCATATCAACAATGAATCAAACATTATAGAAAATATATAATTAAAAACCCATAAAAATCGAAATAATGATACAAAATTGAGTCATCATGTGTCCATGGATTTTGAACCCATTCATTGATACCGTTTATATTGGCATAATTTCGATAGTATTGGGAACATTCGATTTGTCAACATCATATTCATCTCCGCCACGAGCCAAAAAGTGATACAAATTATGCATGTGATGTCACAAACTTTATGACACCTCCCCCCCCCCCCTTCTGAAGGTGTGACGTAATTTATGGATGGCCCCTTAAGGCGCTGTCATCAGATACGAGGGGTCTGAACTTCGATTCCACCATCCGCGAAATTTTTTTTGTTTTTATTTTTTTATTGCTATTCGATCTTGTAGCTTTAAAAAGTTATTTTCAAACAAATACTAAAAAAAAAAAAATCCTTCCACAAATTTGCAAATATTAGCATGGTATAAATCATAAAAACATTTGAAGCAAAAATTATGTGCACACCAGGAACATTTTATAAAGGATATCTTCCCACAGTCACATACAGTATTTAAGAGAAAGTTTTTAGTTTCAAATATTGATCTATGAATTAGAAAGAACTTTTTAAAACTCTTTTTGTGGAGCACAGCACTTTACGGTAGCGAAACATGGACTTCAGGAATACCGGAAAGAAAGAAAGTTGAAGCTTTTGAAATGTGGTGCTACAGAAGAATGCTGAAGATTAAGTGGACAGACAAAGTAAGAAATGAACGAGTTTTGGAGATGATGGGTGAGGAGAGAAGTTTGTGGAAGAAGCTTACAGGAAGAAGAGACAGGTTGGTAGGTCATATTTTGAGACATGCTGGATTGGTTAATTTGTTAGTGGAAGGAACAGTTGAAGGTAAGACTGTAGAGGTAGACAGAGATTAGAATATATGAAGCAGATAATTGAGGACGTGGGCTGTAAGGGATATGTAGAGATGAAGAGGTTAGCACAAGATAGGAAGGGATGGAGGATTGCACCAAACCAGTCGGGAGACTGACCACAGGGGAAAAAAAATCTTTCCACAGTCATATACAGTATTTACTATTAATTTAGGAAAGCATGTTTCGTTAACATTTCTAAATTCCGGCCTTTCATTCGTTAATTTTGAACCGTACCAGGAATATTTTACCAAGTCATAAAATACAGGCGATCGCAAAATGTGGTGAATAAGTGAATATATCTTAACAGCATCTTCACGAGTAGATATTGCACGGATTATCTTGCAACGGTTCCAGCGCGTTTTTAAAGCCTTTTTTATTAGTATTTTTACTGACGACAGAAATACATATCACATGGTTGACATAAATGCGTACATTTCGATGCTATCATCCTCATATTTGCGTATTTCTTAAAGGAAAATAATTTTTTTTTGTAGAATTTGTTTGAAAACAAATGTTTAATTCTACAAAATCAAATAGCAATTAAAAAAAATACAAATAGGAAAAAACATTTGGGGTTGGTGGGATCGAACCTTGTACCCGTCGCATTTCATTACACCGCCTTAACGAGCACTGCTAAACTGACATCGGAAGCACTGGGTCTTCCGTACAGTATATTATTACATGACAAAAATGCTATTTATCTCGGGGAAAAAAATCCTATGTCTTTCCTAATGATAAATAGTATTTTCTTGTAAAATTTCATCACGATTTTTATCCGTTATGTCGTGGTAACGTAACAAACAGACAAAGTGTCTTTCGTTTTTGTAGTGTTATTAGTAAAGGTATTTCGTCCCTTTGAGTTCTGTTCTATGATTTCTTTAAAGCCTCCTTTCTTTACTAAGGTATCTGCAAATCTCTGTTCCCTTCTTCTATTAATCTTACTAGCTGATACCCGCGACTTCGTAAGCGTAGATTAAGAATTTCTTTGCCAGAATTGAATATAGAAATTTGTTGATAACAAAGGATTGGTCGCAAACAACACCGAGTGGGCATAATATGACAGGAAAGCCATCACTATATCATTCTACCGTCTCTTGAAGAGAATCAATTTCCAACATATTTAAAAACAGAAAAACAAACGTGGGAGAGGGGGTTTTTGGGGGGGAGGATTAACTAAGGGAAACTTTATTTCAGCTTTGTCTTTCCTTCTTTCTTCAGCATGAGCATCCGATTCTTGGGTTCTAATATCTTTAGTTGCTCGTGCTCAGCTAGAGCTACAACTTAGGCCAGTTTACGCCCGCTAGGCATGTCAAAAAAGAAGGGAAAACATTTAAGCAGACACAAAGTAATAGGACAGAGAAAATCGACATCTATACTAAATAATACGTTTTTTCTCTAAACGAAAGTTACTAACAAATTATACACTAACATAATGCGCGAGAAGCATAGATTGAGCAACCGACTTAACATTACAGACTAACACACACATCCGTCTCTCTGTCACCATTCTATAAGTTCTCAACATTTCATGACTACAACTGTTAATAATACCGAAAAAGCATCTCCTGTGCGCTCCCTACATATATTTTCTTGTCAAATTCCGTCAATATCGGTATAGGAACCTAGTCATCAAAACGTAACAAAAAGACAGACTTATTTGTATTTATAGTATTATTACTGCAGATCACACACACACTGACTGCAAATCAACCCCTGAGGGATCAATATGACGTAAAAAGTGTACACCTACAGCATTGCAAGACTGCTTACGATTTGTCTCGCATTGCACCCCTAACTTTGTGATATCTACAGTTTAACATTCAATCCGAATAACCGACGGCCCAGGCGCGACTCTTACGATCAAAAACAATTTTTAAAAATCTTCGCCTCCACGGAGATTTAAACCGGAGACCACAACCCCAACATTAGAAAGCAATCGCTTTAACCACTGAGCTACCTGACCGCTACATGGAAAAACAGTAGAGAGACCTCCATATCCAACGCGTCTGTCTATCACCGTTCAGTAATTTTTCGAAATTATAAGACAACATGTATTATTTATAGCCTACAGAAAAATTTTCAACCAAATGTTGACAGTATTTTTCTCCTTGTTTCAAAGGATATGTGTGCAAAGTTTCATCGAGATCGGATGGAAACTGTGGATTTGTATTAAGAACAAACAAACAAACAAACATTCATCTTTATATATATATATTTCCTCTGCAGGTGATATGTTTGCCGACTTAATCTCACTCTTGCTAAGACAAGGATTCGATTCCCAGTAGGGATATCCAGATTATCGTCTTTCTTGGTTGCCAGAATCATTCCTATCAAATTCCGGTATGACTTTCCTATATGTACCAATAATATATAACAACACTACACAAATAGTTTGTATGTACATGATTTTTGTGGTCTGAAAAATAGCAATTGTAATATACACTACAGGAAGTGGAGACACTCCAAACGTGTTTTTTATCATCTGTTTGTTGGTGCATCAAGAAAAAACAATAGTTTTATCTTTTAACTAAACTGTATATATTTGTTTCTTAATCAACGGGAAGACGTGTAGGACGCCTTTGTTCATATTACTGCCTTATTCAACATCCATGATATAAAACAGCAAATTTTGGAAGTTTTGTTTGTGTTACACGGAACAAGCAAAAATCAGCCATTTCGACTTATTCCTTCCTGCAGTCGAAATATGTTTCACGTGTATGTTACGCTGTGTTTAAATCATACAAACTGAAACACATCGGCTTTGTGATTCAGTTGGGGGCTTTATCATAAATTTGAACGTCTGCACTATTTTAGTTCTGTACACGAAAATAACCGAAGATCTGGCAAGAATCGTTGAGTTGGAAGCAGTTATAGGGAATTTTGTGTACCGAATTTAGTGTGTGAGCGGTAACGCTCTGGCCTCGCATTCGGGAGGACGCGGGTTCGAATCCCCGTCCGGGCATCCAGATTTGGGTTTTCGATGATTTCCACAAATCACTGCAGGCAAATGCCGGGATGCTCCTTCGAAACGCCGTGGCTGAATTCCTCCCCGTTTCCTACCATCAGTCTTTCCTAGTGTTGCAAAAAAAAAATACGTTTTCTTCTGGCTTGAAAAAAAAAACATGAAAAAAACTATGAAAAAAGCCATTTTTCTGGGACACGTTTTTTTTCACAACTACTAAATCTCAAATTTGTAATGCAGTTATCGTTTAATATGACTGTTGTAGAGTTTATTCTAAGGACTTATCTTAATTTTTAAATCTACTATATTTTTCTGGTTCAGTAGAAAAAGAAATACAAAAATATTGGCAACATTGACTGAAATTTTCTTTTACGAACGGGGACTTGCCGAAGAGGCTAGGTTGCGCGAGAAGGAATCCCCGTTCCCCGTTGTTTGGATTGATACTCGCTATTTGAACTAGTGCTGCCAACCCTACGAATTTATCTGTAGACCTACGGATCTTTTCAAAAAATTTGGAATTTAAAATTTATCCACGTTTATTTGCCTCTTTTTATTACTTATTGTGCTTTCCTTATATTCGTATACTTATTAAACTCTCAGCGTATAGTGATACTGAGTCATTAAATTGTCAGTAATTATGAATCGTTTTCTTGTAACCGTTGGCGTAAACCAACGATTGAAAAAGAAATAAAGCCCCTATTTTGTATGATAATAGATTCAAATTCAAACTTAAAAGACCTTAATACAGAATTATCGGCACAGTCCTTATGCACAGTGTGTACTTTGCTCACAATTTAAAATTGCAATCTTAAAATCTCTTGCGTACAATACAAGAACAACCAGTAAAAGAAAATGCAACTATTTCTGAAGTTATGGATCTAGAGGAGACAGAAGAAGAAACAGAAAATTCCGACTCCGACCGAACTAGTGTTGGTAGTGCTGATACTAGTGAATGTGGTACTGACATAGAGGATGAATAAAATTATGTTACCTATAGAGATACATTTATGAATCATTATGTAAAACATTATATGATTCAGTAAGACTTAAAACACACATGTAAAATGTTAGTTCCTTAAAAAAAACAATAATTTATCAAATATATTGTTTTCTGAAAAAAAGGAAAAAAATTAGAAAAAAACAAGGGTGTTAGGTTTTTATTCATGTTTTTTTATCAGTAAGCTGAAAAGAAACACTTTTTTTTTTTTCAAATTGGAACACTAGTCCTTCCCCGCCCCTGACTACCTCGATATCGACAAGGCGTTATGCAGTAAGAAGATAAAAGAATTTAGGGGACTGCAGCAAAAATCTTTCTTTACAAGATCTAGAGCAGTATACGGTGGCAACTAGCAGATCAGGAGAATCTTTGAGGTTTTTCTCTTTTTTTCCATGTTTCTTTATTCGTTTTATGTCTCGTGGACGTCGTGTTCATTAGAGGCGGCAGAAGACGGGGGCAAGGAACGGGAAGGAATTCGGCCGTTGTCTTTTGAAGAGAACCAGTCCGGACATCACCTGCGAACTATGGGGAACCGGATTCTGGATAGCCCGAGGAGGTTCGAACCTGCGTTCTGCGGAATGCGAGGCCAGAGATTTCCATAACTCACTGGGTAGTGAGAACTCGTTGGAAAAACATTTTCGCTAAGACTCATATAGCAGCACTTCACAACACAATTTAAACTCGAAATTCAGTTAATAGAACTAAATTAGTATTATTTTATCAAGGAGCGCTATGGACATAGGTGGACGATCCTAATCGAAACAGCTTTACTGCAAGCCATCAAAACAATACGCACTGTCACAGCCTTGCAAAATCCCGGGTGACATGTGTAAGCGGATTAGAGTCTAGGTACAGCACTATCAGTATATAGCACATCTAATTACCACATTTTTTCCACTGACGATGCCCCATAGCAAAAGGTCGAAACGTGTCTGATGAAAAAATTAATAAACCAATTTTCAATAGACGGTGTTTAACTTTAAACATTTAAGTGACATCTGTGAGACATGGTCAGTGACAAATTTATTATTACAACACTAGCGCGCGAATTACAGCGCTCCTCTGCAATACTCTATAAGCTAGCACAATGTGCTTTCAATTATCAATAATTTTCATTTGTTTGCAAGAAAATTTTGGACAAAGTTCGTATTTAGTGCACTGATGCAATACAGTATCATCCCTTTGAATTAATCACGTGAATTTCGCCGCCATTTTGTTTTGGATAGCCTAGAAACAGCAGTTAGGGAGCGTCCATAAACCACGTAGCTCCATTTTGTTCTGCTTTGAACCACCCTCCCCTCCACATGTAGCACGACTTGGCTTTTGCCTCTGTCCTTCCCCCCCTCCCCTAACCCCGACGTAGCACGTACCTTTTTTCCCTATTGATTCCAGAAAACATTTTGTACTATTTTCTCTTATGAGACTATTGTAAACTACATCTGGAGCTAATTAAATGACTGAAATAAATATTAACATGTTGTGTGTTCTGTACCTCATCTGCGACAAATAATATGATTGAAAAGCGATGTGGGTCCAGTAATTACGTGAGGTGAAAAAAGGTGGAGGGTCCGTGGAAATGTCACCAAGGGGGGGGGGAGGGTTACCAAAATCTCACGTGAGGTTTTTGAAAAAAAAATTGGACTGTAGAGTTAAAAAAAGCTCTACAAAATGCGTGAAAGTCGATTTTAGGGGGCTATTTCGTGGAAATGTGGGGGTATGACCGGATTTTGAAGGGTGAGACCTAAAAAAAAAGGGTCTCCAAAAGTTTCGAGGGTGATTTCTAGGGGGGGGGGGTGGGTCTCACGGACCAGTTCTCACCAGAAAGAGAGGGGGGGGGATCCCGCCAGATCCCACGAAATCTCACCAGAGAGGGGGGAGGGGGTTCCAGAAATCCAGAAAAACTCCTCACGTAATTTATGGATGTCCCCTAATAAAGATACAGATGATATTCTGCTTCCTGTATCTTATGCGGCAAGTAATAGAAATGAAAAGCTACGTCGCTTCGAACTGCCCACCCCTTTTTACCAAGAGCGAGTGACGTAGTTTATGGACGCTCCCTATTAAGTAAAAAATGAATTTGAAGACTGTGGTCACATACCTACTAACTTCTGTCGTGCAGGCTATTTGGAAACATCACAAATAACGTGTTCCATTACGCTTCAAGTTAAGGTAACTCAAAGACGAGACATAAAAAAACAAAACAAAAATCAATTTTGTTCCTTTCCTCTACTAGTATTTGCTGTTTTCCTTGTTGGACCTGCACATTTATGAATGCACGCAACTGGCATCAGTGTTTACTGAAAATGTTTCGGTAAACATCGAAAGGAAACGAACGCAATAATGTAAGAGTCAGGCCTGGACCGTCGGTTATTCGGATTGAATGTTAAAGTGTAGATATCACAAATTTAGGGGTGCAATGAGAGGCAAATCGTAGGCAGTTTTTTTACGTTATATTGATCCCTCAGGGGTGATTCCCAGTCAGTGTGTGTGTGTTCTGCAGTAATAATAATATAAAACCGGAAGTAAGTATCTAAACAAAAATGCAAATCTACAAATCAGTAACCCGACCAGCGCTACTATATGGTTCGGAAGTATATAGCATGGCAACAGACTGGCAACTTAAAAAAATTCAAAATAGATACCTAAGACTCATAACAGACGCCCCCCCGGTACATGACAAACGCACAAATACATCATGACTTAGCCATACAAAAATGACAGACTATATTAAAGACAAATCCGCAAAATTTTACAACAAATCTCAAGCTTCGTCCCACCAGTTAATAAAAAACCTAGGACAATAAACACCATATGACGATAAATACAACAGACCAAAACTAACGCTGACGAGAAACTACAAGATACTACTACTACTATTAATAATAATAATAAAAACAAACATACAGACGATAGTAACTAAGACATGACTTGACTAAGACAGCCAATTCGCAAAACCCTAGACAGAAATAAGTAAGGTCTTGGAACTTAACACCTACATTGGCTCAGGCCAAGCTAGGTGATGGCTGGTTGCCTTTTTGTTACGTCTTGACGACTAAATGCCTATACCGATATTGACGAAATTTGACAAGAAAATCTGAAGGGAGGGCACAGGACATTTTTTTCGGTATGATTAAAAGTTGTAGTCATGAAATTTTGAGAACTTATCGAATGGTGACAGAGAGACGGATGTGTGTGTTAGTCTGTATTGTTACGTCGGTTGCTCAAGCTGTGATTCTCACTCATTATGTTAATGTATAATTTGTTTATAAATTTCGTTTAGAGAAAAATCGTATTATTTAGTATAGATGTATATTTTCTCTGTCCTATTACTTTTTGTCTGGTTAAATGTTTCTGGCACCAGTTTATTTTGCCTTTTTTTTACATACCTTGCGGTAAGTTGTAGCTCTAGCAGAGCACGAGCAGCTAAAGTTATTAGAACCCAAGAATCGGATGTTCATGCTGAAGAAAGAAGAAAAGACCAAGCTGAAATAAAGCTGCCCTTAGTTAACAACCCCCCCCCCCAACATCACCTCACTTTCGTTTGTTTTTTTTGTTTTTAAATATGTTGGGAATTGATTCTCTTCAAGAGACAGGTTCGACGGTACAATGATATAGTGATGGCTTTCCTGTCATATTATGCCGACTCGGTGTTGTTTGGAACCAATCCTTTGTTATCAACAGCTTTCTATATTCAATTCTGGGAAGGAAATTCTTAATGCACGCGTGCGAAGTCTCGGGTATCAGCTAGTGACTATATATTAGGTGTTCTATTTGGTGTCAGAAGGAAGCATTTGAGACATATTCTGTGATTTTCCCAGCAGCAAGTAGCAGACTTGATCTGTGTGGTTGTGGGTTGGAGTGGTTCTGTTGACCTAGTTCCCAGCAGGGTGCAGCTGTTGGAGGGGTGCGTGGCGGGGGATGCTTTGCACGCCCAGGTGCCGCAAGCACGTCGTGGGAGACAAACATCTTCGCTTCCTCCGAGAACACGACGGAAAGTCGAGACAACACCACGCATATAAGTAGATCTTTGGCTATGGAAATGAGATTCGTACTAGGACCTGAACGAAAACGATAAGACTCCACTTAAAAGGGCACATGAACAAGAAAATACAGGAAACATATCGGATCAGATTTGTGAATGGATACGCGATTTTCTAAGGGAGCGTCCATAAATTACGTGAGATGAAAATTGGGGGGGGGGCGTTGGGTCCCGCGAAATCTGACCAAATCTCACCAAAGAGGGGGGGGGTCAACGGCAAGAAATCTCACGTGATGTTTTGAAAATTATTGTTGGACTGTAGAGATAAAAAAAAGTTTAAAAAACACTCGAAAGTCGATTTTAGGGGGGTGTTTCGGCGAAAAAAAAAAAAAAACTCTAAAACTTGCGAGGGCGATTTCTAGGGGGGGAGGTGGTCTCACGGTCCAGATCTCACCAGAGGGGGAGGGGGGTCCGCAAAAACACCTCACGTAATTTATGGATGCCCCCTATCTGATCTGTCACAGTATGTCTTTGTTGACGGGGAATCCTCTTCTGAGCTAGATGTTACTTCGGGCGTTCCTCAAGGAAGTGTAATAGGACCACTTCTTTTCCTAATTTATATAAACGATCTCTGTGACAACGTTAATTGGAGGATGCGATTCTTGTTGATGATGCAGTTATCTATAGGGAAGTGAGGTGCTCTGACGATTGCTTAAAAATTCAGCGCGATTTGGATGTTATTTCGCTATCTGTATCTACATATATAGTCTGTAATTCACAAAATTGTGTTTTGCAGGGGGTGCTCAAACCAAAACTAAACACTTCTCTGTGCTTTTCAATCCCGAATAACACGCGGCAAGAAAGAATTCATAGAAGCATCGGCCCGGCATCTTATTCCTCTAATCTTATCACAAGGGTTCGGATCTTCAAGACCAAAAAATAAAGAAAAATGTAAGCCAATATCGCCTTAAAAACGGGTAAATATTACCTAGAAATTACAAAATATGACCAAACATTTAAATTTATTATATATCAAAACGTGCTCAAATATACATAATTTATTGTATCTATTAGTGTTGCTTTCATGTAGACAGCATAATTTGCTTCCGTGCTCTCATGGTACCTTTGGAAAATTAAATTTTAAATTATTTTTTTGTAGTCACTTTAATTTCATGTAATTTACATAAAAGAACTCTTTCATTCTAATAAAATACTCCTCTCCAAATTCCCATACGTAACTTTGCACTTTAGAAAATTTTGTTTTCGTCATGGTGGTACTCACTGATCCACTGCAGATTTAACACTGACTGAGGATTATTTCCTAAAGTATTGGCGACAGTGAGACACAGGCATGCTGCTGAGATTAAAAGGCGGGCGGAACATTAACGACTAGAGAGTCACAATCATGTATACCTTTAATTGTTGATTGGTGAATTCTGACAAATTCAGTGGCAATTACTCTGGTTTTTTCCTCCAATGGATAACAGGAGTTCATGAATAATTATCTTAATTTCTTCTCATCCATATCTAGTGAATTCCCGGTACTATTAAAAAAATTACCAGGTTTTTCCTCAAAATATGACCATAAATAGGCCTACTATCGTAATATGACAGAAACTAGGAAAATGGCCTAGTTATGCATTTATATGCCATACAAATACAGTTAAATACAATCAGAAACGTTGAATTAATGTTTATTTTCAGCAGTACAGATCAAAAGAAGGCTAATTATCTTTCCTGTCATTGCGACTCAGATTCGTTGGTGGACGAAGTATTTCACTAGAATCGTTAGTGAAAGTGGGGAGTACGCATGTTTACCAATAAGTTTAAACGAAACGTGTGTCGTCTATCTACCAGAGACTCCCAGCCTAGTCTACTAATCAGTTCTGTGACGCTTTCATAAGGACTGTAGCAAGCGGTCACGAATCGAGCGGCTCTTCTCTGTACTTTCTCTATACTTTCAATCAACCCCTTACGAAACGGGTCCCAAATGGCACAACAATAATCCAAATAACGCTCTCGGCTCGCATTCGGGAGGACGCCAGTTCGAATCCCCTTCCGGAAATCCAGATTGAGGTTTCCTATGGTTTCCCCAAATCACTCCAGGCGAATGTCGGGATGCTTCCTTCAAAAGGCCATGGCCAAATTACTTCCCGTTCCTTGTCCCCAGTCGCATCCCGCCTCTAATGACCTCGACGTCGACGAGGCGTAAAGCCATAAGTAAAAACAAAAAAGTAGTCCAAATCTCGACAGACGAGAGATTTCTGCACTACAATTTTTCAAGATTCAATCAATGAATCGCAGCGTAGAATCAGCTCTACCTACGACTCAATTGATGTACGAATCCCATTTCATATTCCTTTGTACTGTTTCGCCAAAATATCTCACAAAATCGGCCATATCAATAACTGAACCGTTTACTTTGCATTTGTGTTAGGTATGCACGTTGCCTTGCACTTTTTACTACTTATTGTAAGCTGCCATTCATTGCTCCATGCCAAAATAACACAAAGATCACGCTGTATTTCTAAGCAATAATTATAAATGACCGCATCATCAGCAAACAATGTAAAAATACTATTCTCTTCGACTCCAAGATCGTTTATAAAAAAATAACAAAAGATGTGGTCCTATTACGCTTCCTTGAGGTACACCCGTTGTAACATCTAGCTTAGAAGAGGCTTCCCCGTCAACTACGACATAATGTGACCGACCAGTTACAAAATCGCGTATCCATTCGCAAATCTGATCAGATATAGTGTAGGCTCGAATCTTCGCTAAAAGTCGGTTGTGTGGTACAGAATCAAAAGCTTTCTGAAAATCCAAAAATATTGTCAACCTGCATCGATAACTTTCAATACGTCATTTGTAAATAGGGCCAGGTGTGTTTCTTCTGAAATCCGAGTTAGCTGGTTGTAAGCACATTTTTTAATCTAGAAAATTCATAATGTTCGAGCATATAATATGTTCCGTAACTCTACTACAATCAGGTGTTATATATATAGGACGGTAGTTTCCAGGATCTCTTCGATCTCCTGTCGGAGGTACCTCCTCTATTTTCTGGTAGCAAGGTATTTTTCACTCATCTCCCGTGTTACTGTATGTATCAGACAAAAACGCTCCGATTTTCGTCGCGTAGTCTGAAAATACTCAAACTGGAATCCACGAGCGTGTTGGGTGAGCGGTAACGCTCTGCCCTCGCATTCGGGAGGACGTGGGTTTGAATCAGATTTGGGTTTTCCATGGTTCCCCAAATCACTCCAGGCGAATGCCGGGATGCTTCCTTCAAGACGCCACGGCAGAACGGCGCTTCGAACCTGCGTCCAGGGAATTATCAGTTCATAGGCGGCGCGAATGACCATGACTAACAAAAGTGCTTTTTACTTAATGTTCAGTACTCTGGAAATACCTGTTAAATCCTTCACCTAAAACGAATGTATTCAGCGGCCTAACAGTAAAAACTTTTCGTTTCAGGAAGTAATACTGGGAGTCGTTTCCATCGCGATACATTCCGATTGTGAAAGCAGCTTATGTGTTACTAATCTAATATATAAAAATGAATGTTTTTTTGTCTTCTATACGTTGCTACACCATTCATCCAGTTACAATGAAACTTTGCTAAATTATTGTGGGCAGGCCTGTAAAGGTTTGTGGCAAAAAAAAAAAAAAAAAAAAAAAAAAAAAAAAAAAAAAAAAAAAAAAACCCTCTCTTCGTACACACTCCTCAAATTTTTCAAATATTCTTTGTACAAACCCACAATGTTTGTCCGATTTTTATGGGGTTTTTCGTATGTATAATATAAAACAAAGAGAAAAATACTACATGTAGTTTAAAATTCAGTCCCTCTTCCCCTTTACACCCCCCCCCCCCCCGTTTCAATATTTTTGGTTCTTTATAGACAAACAATTTTATCAGATTTTGATGGAACTTTGCATTAGTATACATTAGAACAAATAGAAAAATACTGCTTAGGTTTGATTTACAAAAACCGAATCCCTTCTCCCTTCCACCCCTGTCCTTAATTTAGCTATCATTGTCCACACAAACCCATAATTTTAATCCGATTTTGATAGTACTAAGCGCACATACGCTTTTAATGTTTATGTTTCGTATATGCGAACCCACTTAAGAAAGAAAGAAAACAGGAATTGCAACGCATGTCGGGTAAAACTAGTAATAACTAAATTCCTTCTGCCTTGTGCCGTAACAAGAACTTCCTGGTCCAGGCAGCATCTCGGCCTAACCACTATCTCCGCTAATATCGCCGCTACAAAACCAAACGATACGGACATACACTAACACATTAAATGCATCGGAACTACATTTCGAGTAGCAGCAACATTTTCATCACGATTCCTGATTAGCATAAATTACGACAATTTTGTTACATATCTTCAGTATGAAATGTAACTGGACTAAAGCACCCGCAGTAACAAAGTCGTTGTGCTGCCCTGTAAATTTGACCTGCGGTATTTACGTAAGTTGTGTTGAGAGTTTTAACGAATTCCAAACTCTCCGTTGTACGGAGTAATTTACGGGCATGTTTCCCTTGATGCTAACGGTAGAGTTCATGTGGCTGTATACAGGGGCTATATCAGGGTGATGCACGAAGATATGCAAACATTTTAATATATTATTTTACAAGTAAAACCAAAGATAAACGTTCATATGAACACATGTCCGCAAATGTTTAGTTACGGAGTTACGGCTAACAAAAGATTTTGCCTGAAATTTAGCAACCTCGCTAATATGAAGCCAGCGCAAAACTGTACGAGGTTACAGTAAAGCATAAGTTCCATTTATTTTGATGTTATTGATCTGGTGAATGTAATAAAACAAGTCCAGGCGTGTATCTGCAGTAGTTTTCCAGAAATTACAGAGAAGCAAAGAAATAATTTGGGAAAATTTGTAATTTATTAACTACTTGGGCAATTTTTTTTATTTATTATTTTTTTTTTATAAATTCCAGAAAATTGCACAAAGTTTTCAACAGAAGTTGTAGAGGATTTAATTTTGGAAAAATGATGGTAATCATTAACTAAAACAGTATGAATGTGTCAGTTAATCTGCTTTTATTAATGTCATAGCTCAGTGTTAAAGAAGTTGTTCAGTGTACATACAATTTTACAATAAATGTTCAAAAATGTCTCCGGTGAGTTTAATACATTTAGCTGCACGTGGAATCTACTTTATAATATGTGTAATTTCTGGAAAACTTTTGCAGATACACGTGTGTGACTTGTATTATTGCATTCAGCAGATCAATAACAACAAAATAAATGGAAATCGTGCTTTACTGTAAACTCGTACAGTTTTGCGATGGCTTCAAATTGGCGAGGTTGCTAAATTTCAGTCAAAATCTTTTACTAGCCGTAACTCGGTAACTAAACATTTGCAGACCTATGTTTATACGAACGTTTTTCTTTAGTTTTCCTTGTAAATTGCATATCTTCGTGAATCACCCTGTATAATAATTCTATAAGGTGTTTTTTGTCACACGCAATTATCTCCCTTGATACATAACCAAAATCTATAAATGAGATGTCATTTTAAAGCTTATGCCCTCTGCTTTGGTCACATAACATTTTAAGACAGTAATTATTCGGAATTCGACCCTCATATGGCAAAAACGTCAATATTTCTAAAACGCTATTTTCTGAGTCATCAGCCATTTATCTCCCTTAATACCTAGCTGAAATCGTTAAATGAAGTATCATTTTAAAGGGTAAAATCTCCTCTTTGGTGACATCAAATATTAAGACAGCAATTTTTTGGAATTCGACCCTTAAATGGCAAAAGTATCAATATTTCCGCAACGTGTTTTTGTGTTGCTAACTATTTTTCTCCTTTCATATGTAGCCGATACAGACAAACCAGGTATCATTTTAAAGATTACGGTCTCCGTTATCATTAATTCCGTAATATTTTTTTTATCATGAGAAATTTTTGTCTCTTATATCTAACCTACATAGATAAATAAGCTATTACAATAAAGATCAGGAACTCTGCTTTGGTCACATTACATCTTAAGAACGAAATTTTTCGGAATTTGACTCTTAAGGGGCAAAGTAATAACCGTGAAAGTCGCGCGTATGAGACAGTTCAGAGTCAAGCCACTAGATAGCAGCAGCATATAGCACAGAGCTATTAATAAACTGCATCACTGGCGTCGACTTTTGTTACGTGCCTATTACACCAAACAAATAAACAATTGAAACAAATAAACTATTGAAACAAATAGGCGGTTCTTCTTTCATCCTATTAGAAACCCCAGCCTTACTGTTCATAGTATTGGCGAAATTTTCGCATGGGTCATCTAGTTGTTATTTATTATTGTTTAGTATTAACATTCCTTTTATGAGCGCCATATTGCTTACTCAGCCGACCTGAAACCGTTCATGATGTCACTAATATGAAATAAACTGAATGTATAAATACATAAGTGATAGATGCTTTCATTTTATATCGACAATATTAGCGGAGTTTGTCACTTGGTTGAAATGCAGCCAGGACAGTAACGACAACTGAAACTTTGTTTGTAATTCAAGCTGCTTTCATGAGCGCCAATTTAGTGTATCAAAAGATCTCTAATAATAGTCACAGAGCAGGAAATATAAATCTATACTTAACTCTAAAATATTTAAATTCGTGCTATCGGTAAGTTAACAAGTAGATGTCTTCAGTTGCGGATATAAAACAGTATGATACCTCAGCTATCACTCCGTAATTGCGTTGATAATACATGTGTCATATGTGAAAAATCAAAGTTTGAAACTGAAAGTGCCGATTTTCAAGGAGGCGTACTAACGAAGGTTGTGTTTAGGTTGAATTGGAGCCTGGACCAGAATGACTACTGATATTCCGTGGTGCACAGTGGATTTGGAGTGAAGAAGGAACGTGCCAAGCCGAATTCTGACTACAATGACGTCACCATCGGCTCGAGACGTCTATTGCGGCTAAGAGTGAAGGAGCGTCCATAAACCACGTCGCTCCATTCTGGCGTCAGGTGACCTTCCCCCCACCCCCCCACCCCCACCCGCTCCCTCCACGCAGCCGAACGTGGTTACGGTCTCTAACCCCCCCCCCTCCTCCCGTGTACCACGTAGCCTTTTCCCTATTGAAATTGATGGTAAAGAAAACAGCAACCAGTCACAACTGTAAATATGTTTATTACACCATTACCGGTTTCGGGCAAAGTTGCCCATCATCAGACGGTTTGCATTAAGTTCACATCTGCAGATGCAAATTACAGCGCATTTGTGAATTCCTATAATGTTGAAAATTATTTACGATGAATAAGAGAAATTTAATTATTTTGTAATGAAGTTAATCTCAAATATTTTACTTACATTCGATACTGCAGGAAGGCTGCTCATACCGGTGGTGGGGCACAGTTTCAGAAGTAACATTTTACTAAACACGAGCACGCTGTAATTTTGCCTTTGCATTAACAGGTAAACATAAGCAAAGATGATCGTATACAAAGAGTTTGCATAACATCAAAGATGAAATTAGGATGAATGTTATTTTCTATGAAAAATTACAATGAGATAAACTTATGTATTTAAATTAAAAAGACTAATGGTTACTAAAAAGAACTCTCTAATAAAACTTTCCTGTACAATTTCTTAGAATTATTTGTTAAATCAAACATAAATTAATTTATGGCAATACACCCATTTTCAATACAACCCATATAAAATATTAACTAAGTAATACTATATTTCTTATTCAATATAAATGTCATTATATATCTAGTAACCATTAGTCTTTTTCATTTAAATACATAAGTTTTTCTCATTGTAATTTTTCATAGAAAATAACATTCAACCTAATTTCATCTTTGATGTTATGCAAACTCTTTGTATACGATCATCTTTGCTTATGTTTACCTGTTAATGCAAAGGCAAAATTACAGCGTGCTCGTGTTTAGTAAACTGTGCCCCACCACCGGTATGAGCATCCTTCCTGCAGTATCGAATGTAAGTAAAATATTTGAGATTAACTTAATCACATAATAATTAAATTTCTCTTATTCATCGCAAATAATTTTCAACATTATAGGATGCACAAATGCGCTGTAATTTGCATCTGCAGATGTGAAGTTGATGCAAACCATCTGATGATGGGCAACTTTGCCCGAAACCGGTAATGGTGTAGTAAACATATTTCAAATGTGACTGGTTGCTGTTTTCTTTACCATCAATTTTGATATAACAGTCACGGAGTTCCAACGATCCATCATGGATAAAATATTATTTTCCCTATTGATTCAGAAGACATTTTATACTATTTTCCATTGTCAGACTATCGTAAATTACTTACGGAGATAATTAAATGACGGAAATAAATATTCACACGCTGTTGAGTGTTCTGCACTTTACTTTAACTGTGACAAATAATATGAACGGAAAGCTACGAACCCTCCTCCCCCCCTCTCTAGAACGACCCACGTAGTTTATGAACGCTCCCCAATGTGCGTAACCGTATCTTTCCACACACGGTACACCATTGTTATTTCTCGCCTTTGCTTTGGTGACACTTTTCTTTGAAGAGTAAAAGCCGAGGAACCGCGCGTCGTGGGTGAGTGGTTAACGCTCTGACCTCGCAAATGGGAGGACGGCGGTTCGAATCCCCGTCCGCGCATCCAGATTTGGGTTTTCCATGGTTTCCCCAAATCACTCCAGGCGAAAACCGGGATGCTTCCTTCCAAAGGCCATGGCCAAATTCCTTTCAGTTCCTTGTCCCCAGTCCCGGTCCACCTCTAAAAAAGCCGAGGAATTAATTTATCATATTTCGAACGCAAAAATGTTTCTGCTGGTCGTACTTTGAAAAGTAAGGAAAACTGATATACTATAACACACTGGCAACCGTATGAAGTCACGGGCAACTATTTTTCTTCCTTGGGCTTTACACCTCGTCGACGGCGTGGTCATTAGAGGCAGGATGGGGGACAAGGAACGGGAAGGAATTTGGCCATTGCCTTTCTGAAGGAAGCATCCCGGCATTCGCCTGGAATGATTTGGGGAAACCGTGAAAACCCAAATCTGGATGCCCGGACGGGGATTCGAACACGCGTCCTCGCGAATGCGAGGCCAGAGCGTTAACCAGTCACCCACCATGCTCGGTGCGGGTAACTCCTAGCTGCTAATAAAATAGTACTCTATAGCAATTATAGGAAATAATTCAAGTGGTACGTTGTAAAGGGTTGTGCAGGTGAAGGATTGAGGGTTGGGCCAATGCTGTCGGAATACTGTACTGTATACGCAAACGGTAGCTATGAGTCGGGATAGAACGGGCGGGGTAGCAACCCCCAAATCAGCTAACCACATACCTGCTGGCATCAACCCTTTCGCTACCTCACCCCCCAATAATTCACCAATCACCCCCCTGACAAGGCCATTGTCGAGGTGTCGTTAGAATTACGGCGGGGAGTTGGCTGTTGCAAATTGTGATTGGCGTTTCGCCGTTGCGAATGTCAGGTACAATCGTTCCTACGGGGTTTGAAAAGCTTTCTCACTCCGTGGTCGCATTAATCCACAAGGAAACTGTAACAAGTCTATCACTCGTCAGGATATGCAGGCGGTGAAGCGAATTTGTCGGGATACTATGTCGTCCTGCCCCGGGAATATAACCATCACGTTTCCGTACACTGTTCCCTGTATTCATCGTTTCTTGATGGAATGTTATCTCGACTATAGGCAGGTACAACTAGTGTTGTAAAAAAACAGTATTTTTTCTGACGTGAAAAAAAAACATGAAAAAAACTGTGAAAAAAAAACATGTTTTTTCTGGGACATGTTTTGTTTTTTTCATAACTACTAACTTTCAAATTTTTAAAGCATTTATCGTTTAATATGACTGTTTTAGAGTTAATACTAAGTACTTATCTTACTTTTAAATCTACTATATTTTTCTGGTTCAATAGAAAAAAAAATTACAAAAATATTGGTATCATTGACTGAAGTTTTCTTTTACGAATGGGGACTTCCCGAAAAGGCTAGGTTGCGCGAGAAGGAATCCCCGTTCCCCGTTGTTTGGATTGATACTCGCTATTTGAACTAGTGCTGCCAGCCCTACAAATTTATCTGTAAACCTACGAATCTTTTCAAAAAATTAGGAAATTTAACTAAGGTTTTTTGCCTGTTTTTATTACTTATTGTGCTTTCCTTATATTCGTATACTTGTTAAACTCTCAGCGTATAGTGATACTGAGTCATTAAATTGTCAGTAATTATGAATCATTTCGTTTCAACCGTTGGCGTAAACCAACGATTGAAAAGAAATAAAGTTCCTATTTTGTATGATAATAGATTTAAATTCAAACTTAAAAGACCTTAATACAGAACTATCGGCGCAGTCTTTATGCACAGTGTGTACTTTGCTCACAATTTAAAATTGCAATCTCAAAATCTTTTGTGTAAAATACAACCAGTAAAAGAAAATGTAACTATTTGAGAGTTATGGATCTAGAGGAGACAGAAGAACAAACATAAAATTCCGACTCCGACCGAACTAGTGTTGGTGGTGCTGATACTAGTGAATGTGGTACTGACATAGAGGATGAATAAAAAATTATGTTACCTGTACAGATACATTTATGAATCATTATGTAAGAAACTATATGATTTAGTAAGGTTTAAAACACACATGTAAAATGTAAGTTCCATAAATAAAACTATAATTTATCAAATATATTGTTTTCTGAAAAAAAACAAGGGTGCTAGGTTTTTTTCATGTTTTTTTCACAAATCTGAAAAAAAAAATATTTTTTTCAGTTTGCAACACTAGGTACAACCTAACTACAGAATGTCCACTACTGGAATTACTTCTTCATTAGACCAATCTGGTGGCAAGGTGGCTGAGGTGTCTGCCTGGGGAACGGAAGGTCCCTGGTTCGAATCCCTGTGTAGGCGCAGATTTTCACCGACCCTTGACCCGCCCTTCACCTTTGGCACAGCTTGCCGTGTAATGTGAAGTAGGGATGTAACGGATATCCGCATCCGCAAGTGCGGAACTTACGCGTGAAATCCTACATTCGCCTCGGCATCCGCAATTTTTAATGCGGATGTATGGCGGATGATTTCTTTACATTGAACTTTATATTATTAATGCAATGTTGTTGCAGGCCATGTTTCCGCAGTTGCTTATTTAATTACCAGTTGAAAGATAACGCCAATGCAACTGTTTAATTTATTTATTGCTGCGTCGTACGCGTTTCACCTCTCATCGAGGCATCATCAGCAACGAATCTGTGTTACAGTTTTTATATACAGTTTTATATACATTTTTATCCTGTTACGTATTATGTAATTATGAGCATGGGATATTTTTATAGCTAATAGTTACTTACTATCTACATTTGTTCGTTACTCCATCTAACTCCATACACAAACTCGACAGACAAAAGAAAATAAACACAAATTGCATTAAAAAAAAAACACACACACACACATTTATACATCACACATAAATACAAAACACACTAACATCATCACGCATACACGCACTTTTCAAAACTCGTGCTATCGGCACGAGACATGACATATACAAACAAGATGGCCACAGCAGACAACCGAAGGACGCGAAAGCGCAACAGAGACAAGACATAAACAAACCAGCTGACGCTAACAGACGAATGATGATACAGGCAAAATATGCTTTGAATAAGGAAACGGAGATGTGCAGCTGCATACCACATTAACAAATGTAAATAGTAAGTAGGCTAATTATTAGCTGCAAAAATATCCAAAGCTCATAATTACATAATAATAGGATAAAAATGTATATAAAAACTGTAACACAGATTCTTCGCTGATGATGCCTCGATGAGAGGTGAAACGCGTACGACGCAAAATAAATAAACTAAACAGTTCAACTAAACATTCAACTGGTAATATATTATTACTTTATTTTTATGCGAAATTCTGCCCATCGTCGCTTAACTAACAACAAAGTAGGTTTTTTTTCTGATTTTTTAACTGTTTTACGTCTCTCAACAGCGAGGTCTTTAGAGACGGGAAAGGGTGGGGGCAAGGAATGGGAAGGAATTCGGCCATGGCCTTTTTAAGGAAGCATCCCGGCATTTGCCTGGAGTGATTTGGGGAAACCATGGAAAACCCAAATCTGGATGCCCGGACGGGGATTCGAACCGCCGTCCTCCCGAATGCGAGGCCAGAACGCTATCTGTTACACCACCACGCTCGGTTTTTTTCTTATGATCTCGCAATAAAAGTAACAATAAACTAAACGGTGTTATTATCTAAACGACGAATTTCCTAGTTTGAACTTGCGTGTAAAGTAAAGCGGTCTATTCAGGGTCCAACTTACAGGACATCCGTGTAGAACTACTGTAGGATGCGCTCACCCATTCACGCTACTAGGAGTCCAACAGAATGTCCCCAGCAGTCCTTTCCACTCGCGGCACACCATGTGTCCTTATCGCACACTCGCAGGATGTTTCCTCCAATATCTACATCTACATATATACTCTGCAATTTACAAAATTGTGGGTGCTCAGCACCAAAGCTAATCTCTTTGCTGTGCATTCCAAGGGAAAAAAGAATTCATATAAGAATCAGTCCGGCACCTTATTTCTCTAATTTTATCTTTCCTGTCCTTCCGACTCAAATAGGTTGGTGGAAGAAGTATTTCATTACACTCAGAAGTGAAAGTGGGAGTACGCATGTTTACCAATAAGTTTAAACGAAACGTGTGTCGTCTATCTACCAGAGACTCCCAACCGAGTCTACTAATCAGTTCTGTGACGCTTTCATAAGGACTGTAGCAAGCGGTCACGAATCGAGCGGCTCTTCTCTGTACTTTCTCTATACTTTCGATCAACCCCTTACGAAATGGGTCCTAAATGGCACAACAATAATCCAAATGTGGACGCACAAGAGATTTGTACGCTATCTCCTTTGTTTGTTCATTACAATTTTTCAAGATTCGACCTATGAATCGCAGCCTAGAATTTGCTCTACCTACTAACGTATTAATGTATATGTCCCATTTCATGTTCCTTTGTACTGTTACTCCCAAATATTTCATAGAATCGACCATATCAATAACTGTATTGTTTAACTCGTATTTCTGAACAATTGGATTCTTTTTGTTAGTTATGCTCATTGTCTTGCACTTTTTACAATTTAGAGTAAGTTGCCACTCAGCGCACCAAGCCAACATAACATCCAGATCGCGCTGAATTTCTAAGCAATCGGACAAATTTCTTACTCCCCTATAAATAACCGCATCATCAGCAAACAATCTAAAAAGGCTTTTCACTTTGTCTCCGAGATCGTTTATAAAAATTAAGAAAAGAAGTGGTCCTATTACACTTCCTTGAGGTACACCCGATGTAACATCTAGATTAGAAGAACCTTCTCCTTCAACGACAACATACTGCGACCGACCAGTTAGAAAATCCTTTATCCATTCACAAAGCTGATCCGATATACCGTACGCTCGAAGCTTCGCTAAAAGGCGGTTGTGTGGCACAGAGTCAAAGGCTTTCTGGAAATCTAAAAAATTGCATCTACTTGTGAACCTGCATCGATAACTTTCATTACGTCGTATGTTAATAGGGCCAGCTGTGTTTCACATAATCTTTTCTTCCGAAATCCGTGTTGATTTGTTGTAAGCAAATTATTAACATCTAGAAAATTCATAATGTTCGAGCATATAATATGCTCCATAACTCTACTACAAACAGATGTTATACAAATGGGACGATAGTTCCCAGGATCACTTCGATCACCTGTTTTGAAAATCGGAGTTAGGTGCGTGATTTTCCAGTCTGAAGGTACTTTTCGCTCTTCTAATGATATACTGAATATATCAGACAGAAATGGCCCGATTTCTGCAGCATACTCTGAAAATACTCTTTCTGGAATTCCATCCGGGCCCGGTGCTTTCCCCCACTTCAGGAGCTCTAATTGCTTAATGATACCTGCAGTATCTATTCGTAATGATTCCATCACCGACTCGCCACGGCGTGGGAAAACGGGAATACTATCCTTATGTTCATTTGTAAATGAATTTTAGAATACAGTATTTAGTACGTTAGCTTTATCGCGGCTTTCATTAACCTCTGAACTTTCACGAATTAGTGCTGGAATATTGCTGTTGGTACAATTAACTTTTCGTACATACGACCAAAATTTCTTTGGGTTTTCTGTGAGACTCTTAGAGAGAGATAGTTGGAGTGAAAATCGTTAAAGGCCTCCATAGCTTGTTGGACAGCAAAAACCCTTTTTCGTTTCCTGGGAGACAAACAACATCCAGTATGTAGTCCTGTAACCCTTCCACGGCCATCAAGAGTTCTTTTATAGAAAATCGGATCATCGTAGGTCCTACTAGTTGTACTGCGAATGCGCCACTAGAGCGGTGGAAAGGCGGGTGGCGGGCACGGAACAGAGGGTGGCGGATGAGCGGTAACGCTCTGGCCTCGCATTCTGGAGGCCGCGGGTTCACCACCTTGTTCCAGTTCACTCCTCTCTCCTCCACTCCTTTCAGCCACCAATCTCTTCGTCTTCCTCTGAGTCCATTACCATGCTTCTCTTTACATGTCCATACCATCTCAGTCTGGTCCTCTCTACCCTTTCCTGTAGGGGTTCCTCTTTTATGGTACGTCTAATCACCTCATTCCTTATTCTGTCCGTTTTAGTGACTCCCATTCTACCTCTTAAAAACTCCATTTTACTTGCTTGTACTCTGCTGATGTCCCATTTCTTCATTTTCCATGTTTCAGCAGCATAAGCCAAGATAGGCACATTCGCAGATAGTAATAATAATAAATTTAATATAGAGACACAATTTATCTACAATTAGCTCGTACCCGCGACTTCGTACGCGTGGATTAAGAATTTTTTTGCCAGAATTAAATATAGAAAGTTCTAGGTAACGAAGGATTGGTCCCAAACAATATCGAATCGCAATAATATGACAGGAAAGCTATCACTATATCATTGTACCGTCGAACCTGTCTCTTGAAGAGAATCAATTTCCAACATATTTCTGTCACCATTCGATAAGGTCTCAAAATTTCGTGACTACAAGTGTTAATCATACTGGAAAAAATATCCTGCGCCCTTCATACAGATTTCCTTATAAAATTCCATCACAACGATATAGCCATTTAGTCGTCAAAACGTAACAAAAAGACAGAGACTTAATTCCGTATTTATAAATAATATTACTGTGGTTCACACTCACACACTGACTGCGACCAACACCTGAGGGATCATTATAACCTAAAAAAGTGTACACCTACAACATTGCAAGACTACCTACGATTTGCCTCGCATTGCAGTTTAACATTCAATCCGAATAACCTACGGCCCAGGCCTGACTCTTACGATTATTTTTTTTTAAAAAAAATCTTAACCTCGACTGAGATTTGAACCGGAGACCACGACTTTCGTAAGCAAGCGCTGTAACCACTGAGCTGCCAGTCCACTACACGGAAACACGGTACGGAGACGACCATATCCAACGTGTCTGTCTATCGCCGTATTTCGAAGTTATGAGACAACATGTGTTATTTATACAGCTAATTTTTCAACCAAATGTAGACAGTATTTTTCTCCTTGTTTCAAAGGATAACTGTGCAAAGTTTCATCGAAATCGAATGAAAACTGTGGATTTGTATGAACAACAAACAAACATACATTCATCTTTATATATAAAGATTTAATTTAATTTAATTTAATTGCAATGGAGCACAGGCTCCGGTGGCAATTTCCCTACACACTCATCTTCCCCCTATCCTGCACCCACCTACATTTCCCCTCTACAAATTTTATCTTTAAATTCCTTCAAAGTTTTCGGTAAATTATTCATCATTTCTCTTGGTAACTCATTCCAATCCCTGACACCCTTACCTAAAAAAGAGAACCTTCCCACACCCTTGTGCCTGAAATCGAGTGCCAGCTTGTGGTCACGGTCATCTTTTCCCTTCCATTCACTACTTTTCATACCTATTGCAATATCTTTCCATGCCTCATCGCCAGTATACGCACTGTACACTCCCATGACCCTCCTCATCCTCCTCCTGTCTTGTAATGAATCCCATTCCAGCTCCTTTATCATATCCGTCACTGATTGCATTCTGCGATAATTTCCAGAAACAAATCTAGCAGCCCTTCTTTGCACCCTCTCCAACTCCTGTATTTGATACGTAAAATGAGGGTCCCATACTGCACTACCATATTCAAGCAATGGTCTGACCAAAGTTTTCTAACTCAATTCCTTTACTTCTCCCGTACATCCCCTCATCACTCTCTCCAACAAGTGCAGAACTTTGAAACCTTTTCCTACCACCTGTCCTATGTGTCCTGCCCAGTTAAGTTTGTTATCAAAAGTAATTCCAAGATATTTGCATTTCAAGTCTTCAGCAAGTAATTCTTTCCCCACCTTATATTCATAATTAACCTTTTGTTTTTTATTTGTGTATCTAATAAGCTGACTCTTCTTTGCATTTATCTTCATTCCATGTTTACCAACCCAATTAGATATCCTGTCCAGTTCACCCTGCAACTGTTTACAATCCTCTATCGTTTTGATTCTTTTATACAGCATTATGTCATCTGCAAACAATCTAATTTCAGATAGTAAACAATCAATACAATTATTCATTAGAATAATGAATAGCAATGGTCCCAATACGCTACCCTGTGGCACACCCATTTTTACTTCCATTTCTTTTGATACTACATTTCCTACCCTAACTTTCTGTTTTCTACCTTTTAAAAATTCTTCAACCCAGCAAATGACTTTCTTATCCACTCCAATGGTTTTTACCTTATTTACTACCATTTTATGGCTTACTCTGTCAAACGCCTTAGACAGATCTAGTGCTACACTATCAATTTGGCCTCCCTTGTCCATTTCATTTGAAATATCTTGCATGTATCCCACCAACTGAGATTGGCATGAATATCCTTGCCTGAAACCATGTTGCCTGTATACTGTATAGTACAGATATCTGGAGTAATGAAATGCTTTGTTTAACAGGAAACTATGCAGTGCATTTGGTCGGTGTTTGTCTCCTATGGTGTTGATTGTTTACTGTTCTGGAAACTGCACAAAGGATTCTGCACGACGCGTTGTTCCCAGAATTGCGCGTGTTTCGGTGTTGTTTCCCCAGTCCAAGCCTATTCACCTGCTGCCAGGAAGCTGACCCTGTCTATTAAACCTGTCGCCAAACGGCCTAATGTCGGTTTCTGATATAGAAAGTATTTTCTTTCTCCTGAGCTATAATTCACGTACTCAGAAAAAAAAAACAGGGGATATTAAATTTTTTTTTTTTTAATAAAAATCCGTCTTCTAACAACTGGTTTTATTTTTAACTTTCATCTACCAATCTACCAGACGCGTTTCGCCCTTCTGGAGTGGGGCATCGTCAGTGGTTATAAATAACATAATATTTATTATACAGATATTGTATCATCTGTAGGTTCAATCTGTTATAATTATTCTATATATTGTTTTCATAGTATCTATGTTCAAACATATATGAACATACTATGAAAACAATTTATAGAATAATTATAACAGATTGAACCTACAGATGATATAATATTACAGCATGAATATATGTATATAATTAATGTACTAGATTCGCATACACAAATATGATCAAAATATTATGTTATTTATAGCCACTGACGATGCCCCACTCCAGAAGGGCGAAACGCGTCTGGTAGATGAAAGTTAAAAATAAAACCAGTTGTTAGAAGACGCATTTTTATTAAAAAATATTTATGCAACAACTGCGGAACATGGCCTACAACAAAGGGGATATTAAAGTTGACGACTAACGAAAACAAGTTACCAAATAATTTTAACACTAGGATTCTGGTCTTTATGATCTAAAACATAGAGAAATATACATGCAAATACTATCATTAAAAAGGGATACTGATGACCTAAAAATGACAAAATATGAACAAACGTTTAAATTTACTATACATTGAAACATGCTAAATTATACGTCGTTTATTTTACCTAGTAGTGTCGCTTTCATGTAGTCAGCATAATTTGCTTCCGTGCACTCACTGCACCAATGGGGAATTATCATTATTTATAATTTTTTTTTTTAAAATTATTTTCCATGCTCCTGTAAAAGAAAGATTACTAGGTTTTAACTCTTAAACATAAAAATTTATTGCAGATTTTGTTTTCGTCATGGTGGTACTCACTGGTCAACAGCAGATTTAACACTGACTGAGGATTATTTTCTGGAGTATTGGCGACAGTGAGACACAGGCATGCTGCTGAGATTAAAAGGCGGGGGCAACATTAACGACTAGAGAGTCACAATAAGGCATAACTTCAATTCTCGACTGCTGAATTCCGACTAATTCAGTGACAATTAGTTTTGTTTTTTCCCCGCACCTGTATAGCATAAGTACACTTCTGTGAATAATTTCGTTTCATCCATATCTAGTCAATTCTAGGTACTATTAAAAAACTACCAGATTTTAACTCATAATAAGACCTTATGACCATAAATATTATCGAAATATGAGAATAAACTAGTAAAATTGCCTGAATATACCTTTATTAGCTTTATAAAATACATTTAAATACAATCAGAAACATTAAATTCAGTACAGTATTACACATCGAAAAGAAGGAAAGGAAAAAAATTGTGACTTTTCATAAATATCCGATCCCAAGTGAACGCTTTTCGTGTGTTTGATTGGTTTCTCTTCATTAAATCAACAAAAGTAGGATCATCCTTAACTCTGGAAGTTAAATGTATACTATGTATGGAAGTGTAATTATTATAAACGGTTTTACCGAGAGTGGTGGTGTAACGGTTAGCGTTCTGGCGTCGCATTCGCGAGGACGCAGGTTCGAACCTCCGTCCATGCATCCAGATTTGGGTTTTCCATGGTTTCCCCAGGCGAATGCCGGGATGCTTCCTTCAGAAGGCCTTGGCCGAATTCCTTCCCGTTCCTTGTCCCCAGTCCCATCCCGCCTCTAATGACCTCGACGTCGACGAGGCGTAAAGCCATAAGCATAAACAAAAGTAAACCAATTTAATTTTTACTATCTTTATTTCTACAAGGTGGTTATTGTATCAAAAAGGTGGCTGTTACATCTCGTTGAAGTGTTATAGCCTTTTGAAGGAACCATGCTGACATTCGCCGTGATAGTTTTTTTTTTCTAATGGTTTTACGCTTTGTCGACGTAGTTCATTAAAGGGCAGAACGGTTGGGAGGCAAGGAACGGGAATGAATTCAGCCACACATGACTTTTTTTAAAGGAACCATCACGACATTCAAACTGACGACATAATCATAATTTCTGCCGAATTAAACCATTTCTGTATGTTGTGGTAGACAGATCCTTAATTGTAATACAATCAGTTGGTACGAATAATTAATATCACGCCAATGCAATTGAAATGGTTTATATCTTATTTATTCCGCCGAACACGTTTCACTTCATTCTGTGAAGTATCATCAGCTGTTATATCTGTTAACTGTGTATACATGTAATTAATTTGTTTTACGTTTAAATTTACACAAGGAAATCGTAGTTTGAATATAAACACGATTCTCATTGGCTCTGTATATACTTTTTTCCCGACCGTCAGCGGTTTTTTATTTTTTTTTTTTTAATCCGTGCAAAATCTTCTGCAAGATGCTGTTAAGATACATTCACTTATTCACCACACTTTGCGATCGCCTGTATTTTATGACTTGGTAAAATATTCCTGGTATGGTTCAAAATTAACGAATGAAAGGCCGGAATTTAGAAATGTTAACGAAACATGCTTTTCTAAATTAATAGTAAATACGGTATATGACTGTGGAAAGATTTTTTTTTTTTTTTTGCTGTCGTCAGTCTTTCGACTGGTTTGATGCAATCCTCCATCCCTTCCTATCCTGTGCTAACCTCTTCATCTCTACATACCCCTCACAACCCACGTCCTCAATTATCTGCTTCATATATTCTAATCTCTGTCTTCCTCTACAGTTCTTACCTTCGACTGTTCCCTCCACCAACTAATTAACTAATCCGGCATGTCTCAAAATATGACCTACCAGCCTGTCTCTTCTTTCTGTAAGCTTCTTCCATAAACTTCTTTCCTCACCCATCATTTCCAAAACTCGTTCATTTTGTACTTTGTCTGTCCACTTAATTTTCAGCATTGTTCTATAGCACCACATTTCAAATGCTTCAATTTTCTTTATTTCCGGTATTCCTAAAGTCCATGTTTCGCTACCATAAAGTGCTGTGCTCCACACATGTAGTTTTAAAAAGTTCTTTCTAATTTCTAGATCAATATTTGAAACTAAAAGGTTTCTCTTTTTCATGAAGGCTCTTTTTGCTAGTGCTATTCTGCTTTTTACATCATTCCTGCTTCTGCCATTGGTTGCAATTTTACTTCCCAAGTAGCAAAATTCACTTACTTCTTCAATCGCATCCGATCTTATTTTTATATTTAATCTACTATTATTCCTACATTTCATCACTTTACGCTTGCTTTGATTTATATTTAGTCCAAAATCTTCCTTCAGTATTTTGTCCATGCCATTCAGTAATTTCTCAATATCCTCAGCCTGTTCTGCTAATAAGACAATGTCATCAGCAAATCGTAGCATACTAATTTTTTCTCCTTGAACATTCAAATTATTCTTTTACTTCCTTTATTGCTTCTTCTAGATACAAGTTCGATATTAATGGAAATAGATGCATGTCTGTCATGATTCTCTAGTTTTATTATAGCTACCTGATTCCTATCTAGATTATAAAGTATTTTTCTATCTCCATGTTTTAGATCCGAATTTCAAACATCTCGTCCCACGTAATATTAGGAAAATGTTTGGTAAATCAAGAAATAAAATTAAGTATCATTGTTTTTTCTTGATTCGCCCTTCAAGTCTTATTATTGAATCCAGGAATGCTTTTCGTAAACCCAAACTGATCTTCTCTTACTATATCTTCTAGTAGGCACTGGAATACTTTAGGAAACATATTCTTTAAGAAGGCTATGAAAGTGGTTAATAAACTACTTTGTTTTTATGCTAACTAGCGGTAGCTTGCGGAGATGGATTATCGCTAATGTTTTCCTGTACTTATTACCAAATACAAGCCTTGGTTTTGACGCGTATTTTTCCAGGAAATTAGCCCCCAATAAAACCGCCAGGACCAGCTTTCACCCAAAGTGCTTGGCCGGTGACACATCAAAGGGCGTTGTCGGGGGTAGTTTTACAGCCCCCCGACATCCATCACGCTTTGGAATGTCCGCCATAAACCCGTCACGCTTTGTTACCCATAGTAAATACCCCAAACCTGTTGGCTGCATCCTCTACGGTGATGGTGCCAAAGTGACTGCTAATCCGGTAAATACAGGCATTAAACACAGCACTAGATAGCGGTACAGCTTGATATGGTATAGGGGACATCCATTAATTACTTGAGGTGAATTAGGGGGAGGGGGTCCGGCGAAATCTCACCAGATCTCACCAGCGGGGAGGGGGTGGGGGGTCTACGGAAATCTCACGTGAGATATTGCGAAAAATTTGGGGACAATAGAGCCAAAAAAAAAAAAAAGTCTACAATTTGCGCCAAAGTCGAGGGTATTTCATCAAAAAAAAGGCTACAAAAGTTTCCAGGGCGATTTCTAGGGGGGGGGGGGTTCTCACGGACCAGATCTCACGAGGGGGGGGGGGGGGGGTCGCGGCCAGATCTCACGAAATCTCACCAGAATGGGGGGGGGGGGGGCAGAAATCCGGAAAAACACCTCACGTAATTTGTGGATGCCCCCACAATATGAGCTACTTTAGGAAAAACCGCGGTACAAGAGAAGCAATACTGGTTTTAACATTAATATTTGAAGGACGGATGAAGGGAAACGAAGATAATTTTATGGCACTATTTTTTTTTGTTTTTTTTACTTATGGCTTTATGTCTCGTTGACGTCGGGGTAATTAGAGGCGGGATGGGGCTGGGGACAATGAATAGGAAGTAATTCATCCATGGCCTTTTGAAGGAAGCATCCCGGCATTTGCTTAGACTGATTTGGGGAAACCATGAAAAACCCAAATCTGGATTCCTGGACAGGGATTCGAACCGGTGTCCTCCCGATTGCGAGGACAGAATTAGAAATGTTCCCATGTAGAAGTAACCTTTTGCAGAATTGTTCATTGGTATAGCTGTTTTTGGTAGGATTCCGTTTTGATAGTAATGTTGAGTTGTTCACGGTGGACCTGTTAATGCTAGAGTTTATCTGTGGTAGAAATTTTTCTGGTAGGCATGTTAATGTGTCCTTTAATTTCATTGGCATTTTTTCAGCAGTTTTCGAAAAGTTTAGCATATTATTGGCATTTTCTAAACGGAGATTTGGCATAAAATATTCATTTTAGAGTTGGCTGCACTGAGAGGGCATTGTGCAAGACCGTTTGCTGTCTCAGATTTAGATTGGACTCGGCAATTTGGGGGCCAAATAATTCGCTGGAACGCCTTTTGAAAGAAGCATCCCGGCATTTACCTGAAGTGATTTGGGAAATGATGTAACATCCGAATCTGGATACCCGGACGGGGATTCGAACCGGCGTCCTCCCGAATGCGAGGCCGGATCGTTAATTTAGTGACGAATCAGCATCAAGAAAAATCAATAAAATAGAGCGAGGTGGGTGAGTGGTTAACGCTCTGGCCTCGAATTCGGGAGGACGCCGGTTCGAATCCCCGTCCAGGCATCCAAATTCGAATTTTCCAAAAGCTTCCCCAAATCACTCCAGGTGAATGCTGGGATGCTTCCTTCAAGAAGAATTCCTTCCCCTTCCTTGTCCCCAGCCATTTCCTGCCACTAATAACCACGACGTCGACAACGCGTGATGTCACGTCATTAATTTATTAGCAACTAGCGCAGTTCCCGGCGTTGCCCGGTATAGTTGGCGTAGATTTACCCGAACCCTATTTTTATTCCCGCAATGAAAAACATTTGTACAAAGTTGCATAAAATTCGCGCCAACTTTTTTCGGAATTAAAGCAAACCTAGATTCGCCCGCCCCCTACCAAGAAACGGGTGGGTTGACGTTTATTTGTACGTACACTATTATCATTCGTCTGAAATGATTCATGTATATCAAGCTTCATTAATTTGGTTAAGAAATTGCGTTACTACATTACTGAACAACGCTAGATTATGTTAGAATCTCACGTTTGATTCAATTGCGAAGTGAATGGATATACTTTTTGCTCGAAACGCCAGATACTTTAACTACACAGATTCAGACTTTTATACAAATATCAAAAGTGAATCCAGAATAATATTATCGTAAATAAATGATGTTATTGTGAACAGAAGACTAACGCTGATGGCCAGAGACATTGTAGTTGTAGGCATACTGCCAGAGATCGTGGTTAAAGAAAATCTCTGTTGTTTTTACGGTTATCTTCGGCGTTTCAAAATTGAATATCCCGAATTAAAGGAAAGAATACTTCAATTTTTTTTAGTGTACAAAATTTTTATTTATTGCTTTCATTAAAGGCCATGGTCAGAGACATTGTAGTTGTGTGTTTAGTGCGAAGTATGCAACATCTAACCCTTCCATCTTTGGGATTTGTCACCATACGTTCAGAATTTCATTTAATGCTCCTGCGTTATTTAACGTTGAAACGTAAGACATGCCAAACAACTGAATTGAGACTCTAAGCTTTAAAACGGCGAAAACCCCAACGAAATCTGCTCAGTAGTTTCCAAGTTTTTATAAGACAAATTTATCCGGTTTTCGTTTTATAGATATAGATGTAATGATGTAATGAGTCAGTATCAAGAATAATGATCAATAAAAAGCTGAATGTAGAATAAAATCTATTCACGAATATACACAGGCTTTATGTTTAGGTTTATGTGCACCTAGCTGGCGCCGCACATATATACGAGTATATTGGATCGTATTAAACACTTTAACTTCGAAAAGATTTGTGCCTAATTTTGTTGAACTGCTGGACCCTATTTTGGGACAATTAAATTAGGAGACAATTTTTTTCATTATTATTTCTTAGCTCAATGTCACATATATACATAACGTAGCCATCACTAACTTAACACAAGCTATCAGTATATACAGTTTTGTTGAAATGATTCCTCTTGCTTGATCCTGGAAAACATTTTAAAAAATCCAAATTTTGTAGTTTCGGCCTATGCATCATGGGAGAAATACAGTACTAATGGCGCCGACAAAAAGTAATTCATATTTTAAATCATAACATGAGCTGTCACTAAGTAAGGTATCGTTAAAATGCAATCATTAATTTTAGCGTCATTCTTCACCAAAGAGGAAGCTTGCGGTTTCAGTGTCTGAATCATCACGAACTTATCAAGTTAAAAAAAAATTTGTAGTTTAATTTCATTTTTAAAATTTAATTTAAATTAATTGCAATGGAGCACAGGCTCCGGTGGCAATTTCCCTACACACCCATCTTCCCCCTTTCCTGCACCGAGCGTGGTGGTGTAACGGATAGCGTTCTGGCCTCGCATTCGGGAGGACGGCGGATCGAATCCCCGTCCGGGCATCCAGATTTGGGTTTTCCATGGTTTCCCCAAATCACTCCAGGTGAATGCCGGGATGCTTCCTTCAAAAGGCCATGGCCGAATTCCTTCCCATTCCTTGCCCCCATCCTTTCCCGTCTCTAAAGACCACGTTGTTAAAAAGGGACGTTAAACTGTTACAAAAAAAAAAAAAAAAAAAAAAAAACCTTTCCTGCACCCACCTACATTTGGCCTCTATAAATTTTAGCTTTAAATTCTTTCAATGTTTTTGGTAAATTATTCGTCATTTCCCGTGGTAACTTATTCCAATCCCTGACACCCTTACCCAAAAAAGAGAATCTTCCCACACCCTTGTGCCTGAAATCGAGTGCCAGCTTGTGGTCATGGTCATCTTTTCCCTTCCATGCACTACTTTTCATACCTATTGCAATATCTTTCCATACCTCATCGCCAGTATATGCCCTGTACACTCCCATGACCCTCCTCATCCTCCTCCTGTCTTGCAATGAATCCCATTCCAGCTCCTTTATCATATCCGTCACTGATTTTGATCTGCGATAATTTGCAGAAACAAATCTAGCAGCCCTTTTTTGCACCCTCTCCAATTCCTGTATTTGATACGTAAAATGAGGGTCCCATACTACACTACCATATTCGAGCAATGGCCTGACCAAAGTTTTGTAACCCAATTCCTTGACTTCTCTTGTACATCCCCTCATCACTCTCTCCAACAAGTGCAGAACTTTGAAACCTTTTCCTACCACCTGTCCTATGTGTCCTGCAAAGTTAAGCTTGTTATCAAATGTAATGCCAAGATATTTACATTTCAAGTCTTCAGCAAGCAATTCTTTCCCCACCTTATATTCATAATTAACCTTTTGTTTTTTATTTGTGTATCTAATAAGCTGACTCTTCTTTGCATTTATGTTCATCCCAAGTTTACCAACCCAACTAGATATCCTGTCCAGATCACCCTGCAACTGTTTACAATCCTCTATCGTTTTGATTCTTTTATACAGCATTATGTCATCTGCAAACCATCTAATTTCAAATAGTAAACAATCAACACAATTATTCATTAGAATAATGAATAGCCATGGTCCCAATACGCTACCCTGTGGCACACCCATTTTTACTTCTACTTCCTTTGATACCGCATTTCCTACCCTAACTTTCTGATTTCTACCTTTTAAAAATTCTTCTATCCTGCAAATCACTTTCTCATCCACTCCAATAGTTTTTACCTTATTTACTACCATTTTGTGGCTTACTCTGTCAAACGCCTTAGACAGATCTAGTGCTACACTATCAATTTGGTCTCCCTTGTCCATTTCATCTGAAACATCTTGCATATATACCACCAACTGAGATTCGCATGACTATACTTGCCTGAACCCATGTTGCCTAAGTTTTACGTGATGCATGGGAAAAAAAAAAAATCAGAATTTACATTTGAGGTCTCTATGGTCGAAATAATAGGTGTAAAAAGTATCATATATCCAATGTAACAGCACAAACTGTAACTATGTGAAATTTCGTTGAAATATATCAATTCGTTCTCGAAAAAACAGACAAAACTCCAAATTTTATTAGTTTGGCAATCTAGTACCAGTGGTGAATATTACAATTAGTGATTTTGATATTCATTCTATGTACACCCACAAGTTTTCTGTAATGTTGGTATAAATGTTGTGTCAGCAAGACAATCAACGAAGCTTACTGCATTTTTTCTATTTTTTATAAACGAATCTGTTTCTGCTACACGTTTTTTCAACTATCAGCTCTTTTCACTGTTACGGATCTGAATTGGTTAACATTTTAGCAATGTCCTTCAGTTAGATGTTATCGAACAGTTTTTAAAGTCGACTTGGATTCCGTCAGATTTCACTCCCACATCAGCCGAACTGACCTTCGCCCTTGACCAAGGTCAGGGGGAGATGAAGAAGCGGTGGCGATAGAAGAGGGGGGAGACAGCGGGAAGGAAAGATTGCTGCCCCACGGGAAACTAACAACCATAATGAGCCGCCAGGTTGGTATGCCTGCCATGGCGTATTAGGCGAGACAACGAGAAATATTATATCAGTTTTATATATATAAAAAGGTTAATGACACGCCAATGCACTTGAATTTTGTTTTATTCTTTTCTCGGAAACGTTTTCACCCCATTTCCAGAGCATCATCAGCGATGTCTGTTTGGTATTTGTACATTTTGTCAGTTACATTCCATTTAAAAACAATATGAAGTAGAATTGAAATTAATTTTTATATTACATTATACTTCACTGCAAAGAGAGTTTCGAAGAAATATCAAAATTAAATTAACACAAAAATTGATGCGTGTACACGTGTCAAAGGTGAACCTACTATGTATTTCTCTGTGTATTCTTCCTGTATAGTTTCTTTTCTGTGTATTTTTGGATGTTTTCGGTATTTATTTCGCACTCGTGTCGAAGAAAGATACCATTATAACGGATTTGTTCAGTAAATAGGAAGTTTGTCCAAATTAGTCTCGCAAACAAATATAAATTATGAAAAGTTAAATCGCAGTTCGCTAGATTATAGTGTGTTGCATCTAGTCTTAATATGTATTTTGTGTGCATAGCTTTTATATTCTGTGGTACGTATAAATTTCTATATTCACGTTAGGGGGCATCCACAAATTACGTGAGGTGTTTTTCCGGATTTCTGGACCCCCCCTCTCCCCTGGTGAGATTTCGTGAGGTGAGATCTGGCCGGAACCCCCCCCCCCCCCCCCTCTGGTGAGATCTGGTCCGTGAGAACCTCCCCTAGAAATCGCCCTGGAAACTTTTGTAGACATTTTTTTTTAGGTCACACCCTTACTTTTTTGACGAAACACCCTCCTAAAATCGACTTTGGCGCCAATTGTAGACCTTTTTTTTGACTCGACTGTCCCCAAATTTTTCGCAAAATCTCACGTGAGATTTCCGTAGACCCCCCCCCTGCCCGCCTGGTGAGATGATTTAGCTGGACCCCCCCCCCCTTATTTCACCTCACGTAATTAATGGATGTCCCCTTACGCTATGTTTGGACGGGGGTACATCTGTGAGTTCGTGACGTCACCATAACGCCACCTGTAGCGCGTATGATGCTTTTCGCAAAATCTTCACACAAACGAACAGTTTTTACGATTTTGATGGAACTTTGCATACATGTACTTTAAAAACAAATAAAAAAACACTAACCTAAACCCTCTCCACATTCCCCCCTCCCCCCTCACCTTAATTTGTGTCAACATTGTCCATACAAACTAACAGTTTTTATCCGGTTTTGATACTACGTAGCACACGTATACCACAAAGAAAGGCGGTCTGGTAGCTCAGCGGTTAAGGCGCTTACTTCCGAAAGTTTATCCCTCCGGTCCCGGGTTCTAATCCCATTGTGAGCAGATGTTTTTAGTAATTGTATTTGATTATATGAGCTACGCCGGGACGTTCAGTGGTGCTGATTCCAAGTTAAACTGTAGGTCCCTGAGGAAACGAATAGGCCTTCCTGCCTCTAACACAATAACTTGGAACATCTCCTTCGGGAAGATCTGATCCACTTTCCGGTCGTGGACTAAGTTAGATTTTTAGTTTTTGGAGTGAAAACTACTTTAGGCGCGTTGGGCGATTTTTGGATGGGTAAAATCTTATGTGTTCTCGTTACCGACATGCTGATGTCAACAGCATATTTGTTATGGTCTGGTGGCTCAATGGTTAAGGTGTCTGACTGCTGAACGAATCCCTGTCTCGGCGGGGATTTTCATAGACCCTTAACCCGACCTTCACCTCTGGCACAGCTTGCTGTGTAATGTGAAGTACACCAGAATACTTCCGTTAAGATTCCACGTTAAACTGTAGGTCCCTGAGGAAAGGAACTGGCCGTCCTACCTGTGACACAGTACCTTCTTCCTGAGGATACAACCCATCTTCGGGTTTAGGACTAAAAGATTTTTAAAATATTTTTTTTTAGCTTTTATATTATGGAAGAAGCTTAGAGAAAGAAGAGACAGGCTGGTAGGTCATATTTTGAGACATGCTGGATTGGTTAATTTGTTGGTGGAGGGAACAGTCGAAGGTAAGAACTGTAGAGGAAGACAGAGATTAGAATATATGAAACAGATAATTAAGGACATGGGTTTAATGGGTATGTAGAAATGAAGAGGTTAGCACAGGATAGGAAGGAATGGACGATTCCATCAAACCAGTCGAAAGACTGACGACAGCAAAAAAAAAAAAAAAAAAAAAAAAAAAAAATCGTATAAATTCAGACAATACTATCTGAAAACGATTCTTACAATCGATTTTCGTCAGTAACTAGGTTTTAAGTCCGTTAAAGGAGTTGAGTATCATTTTTTTTTTTACTTATGGCTTTTTGCCTTGTCGACGTCGAGGTCATTAGAGGCGGGATGGGACCGGGGAAGGAATTCTGCCATAGCCTTTTGAAGGAAGCATTCGCCTGGAGTGATTTGGGGAGACTATGGAAAACCCAAATCTGGATGCCCGGACGGGGATTCGAACCGCCGGCCTCCCGAATGCGAGGCCAGAACGCTAACCGTTAAACCACCACGCTCGGTAAAATTCGAGGTCACTCACCCACCACGTTCGGTCTGGTACATTATAAACAAGAAAATGTTAAATTTTGAAACCTACAAGTTATCCCGTCTACACGCTAGATGTCTCTGTGGTGGCTCTGAATTGCTTAACGAGCGCATCCCTCTAAACTTGCAGTATTAAGCTGATTGTTTCATTTTTATTATAGCGTACTAGCTCGTACCCGCGACTTCGTACGCGAGGATTAAGAATTTTTTTTGCCAGAATTAAATATAGAAAGTTGTAGTTAACGAAGGATTGGTCCCAAACAATATCGAGTCGGCATAATATGACAGGAAAGCTATCACTATATCATTCTACCGTCGAACCAGTCTCTGGAAGAGAATCAATTTCCAACATATTTCTGTCACCATTCGATAAGGTCTCAAAATTTCGTGACTACAACTGTTAATCATACTGGAAAAAATATCCTGTGCCCTTCATACAGATTTCCTCATAAAATTCCATCACAACGATATAACCATTTAGTTGTCAAAACGTAACAAAAAGACAGAGACTTACTTCCGTATTTATAAATAATATTACTGTGGTTCACACTCACACACTGACTGCGAACAACACCTGAGGGATCATTATAACCTAAAAAAAGTGTACACCTACAACATTGCAAGACTACCTACGATTTTCCTCGCATTGCACCCCTAACTTTCCAATATCTACAGTTTAACATTTAATCCGAATAACCTACGGCCCTGGCCTGACTCTTACGATGAAAAACAATTTTTAAAAATCTTAACCTCCACGGAGATTTGAAACAGAGACCACGACGTTCGTAAGTAAGCGCTTTAACCACTGAGCTTCCAGTCCACTATACGGAAACACGGTACGGAGACGATCATATCCAACGTGTCTGTCTATCGCCGTATTTCGAAGTTATGACACAACATGTGTTATTTATACAGATAATGTTTCAACCAAATGTAGACAGTATTTTTCTCCTTGTTTCAATGGATAAGTGTGCAAAGTTTCATCGAGATCGGATGAAAACTGTGGATTTGTATGAAGAACAAACAAACTAACACACAAACAAACCAACAAACAAACCAACAAACAAATATACATTCATCTTTATATATAAAGATAAATTTAATATTAACCACCCTCGTGTGAATGCTATGGGTGAAATATGAGCACGATTATTTGCTTTAAATCATATGACATACTAGTATCATAAATTATGTAGCACTTAACATTAGTCGCTATATATGTGCAGTCACTTGTACCATGTTAAATGAGGTAGTAAAAATATATCCACACATTAAACATTTCCAATTCTCTTTAAAAATAGCAACAATTCGATCTTTTTCGGCTTGTTGAAATAAAAAAATTAGCCAAGATTCCAAAAAACATTTACTGGCAAGAATATAATTAGGTCTTTGTAAACAATATTTGAGGTCAGAATGCGATATTTTTAAATTATTTTGTTTGTAATTTTGAGTAATAGATACAAAAAGTAATCTGCTAACCCCTGTAGCTGTCACTATCAAAGCGCCTATTGTGTGTGGTGGATTGCGTCTGTCCCACACAGGCGTTGCGGTGAGGTGACGAGTGGGAACGTCTTGAATATACTCTGATTAGCTGAAATATTATGACCGCCTTTTACTAGCATATTG
>JARYHS010009628.1:0-12148 GCA_031002005.1 Vandiemenella viatica | reverse complement strand
TATGGTTCACTTTTTGGACTTTTTTGAGAATTCAGATAAAGCTATGACAATTTATGGAAATAAAGTGGGTTATTTGGTTAGAGTTGCCATTTCTCTTTTGAATAATGGCACCACAAACCAAATTACGATTATTTTTCACCGTTTATGTATCAAAGTTGCCCCAAGAAGTGGGGAAACTTTGAGACAAGTCACTTATTTCTGGTTAAAATCAATAGGAAAAGTAGTTAGTACCAAAGTTGGAGGCTAGAATTTTATTTAGTCTCACATTTACAGCTATTGTGTATTGTGTTTCTTTCTGCCCTATCCCTATGACGAACTTGGGTGAATTCAGAGGTCTTTTGACTGATGTGCTCCATTATGCATTTATGAGTGAATATTTTAAATGTGTGTATTTAACTTGATCTACAATGAACGTATGTATGTAAAGCATTTTTTTCATTAAGATTTTTTTCTTTCTACCATCGTTAGGAAACTTAGCTATCTAATGCTGCCACCTTATAGACCTATCAGGTAAAATAACTATTCAGTTCAAATCATAGTTAGAGCTATTTCCAATTCAATTGTTCATTGATCTTCCAATTTCATACCGAGCGTGGTGGGTGAACGGTTAACGCTTCTGGCCTCGCAATTCGGGAGGACGCCAGGTTCGAATCCTCGTTCGTACATCCAGATTAGGGTTATGCATGGATTTCCCAAAATCAGCTCCAGGCGAATAGCCGGGATGCTTCCTTCAAAAAGGTCCATGGCCGAATTCCTTCCCGTCACTTGCCTCCAGTGCCATCCCGCCTCTAATGACCACGACGTCGACGAGGCGTAAAAGCAATAAGAAAAAAAGAAAGAAAAAAAACCAATTTCAGCAAATCAAAAATTGTGAGGGGCTATAAAAGAACAATGCCACTAACATACCTCAATTAACATTATTTGGCGCTGAAAACTCTACTTTTCACCTTGATTATGAATCATCACTTAGAGAAAATACAATATGTCTCATAAGTTATCAGTAAACTATCAGTTCAATTGCTTTGATGCTGTTCCAAAATTGCCCCGCGGAAATCTCGACGTTACAAAACCTTACCAAAATTTACAGATATTATTACTTATATTTTTTTGTTATTGTCTAAAGCAATAGCTAAGCCGCATGTTTCTTGTTGCAGCTACCTGTTTTTTCACGTCTACTTCTAGTTTTTCTCTGCTATATACAAGTTTGTAGAACAACAGGGCACATTGAAAATAGTCTCAAAATTAAAAATGGCTGCCTTTCATAAAATTTTGTGAACAAAGTTCTGAAAAATTGTTGGTATAAAGCAACAAGAATTAACACTTTGACTGACCATAATAAAGATATAATACTTCGCAACTGCAGCTGCAGGAGATTTCTGAATAACTTTCTGTCCCAAAGTTTCCACTGTGCTGTCCAAAAGCAGCCCCGGTTTGCGATAGTCTCACGACAAAGCGAAATCGTCTAAGTCTCCATTCAATCTACATCTACATATTTAGAAGTGGTAGATCATTTTCCTCAATTGCTGATAATACTAATAAATACTACTCTGGCAGGAGAAACCGCTGAAGATTATTCTATAAAAGAAGTGAAACGCTTTCGGTAAACAAATAAACAAAGTATTTATTCATCAGTTTACATCTATAATCTGAAATTCACAGTACTTGTTGGTGGTAGATTGTGCTTTGCACGGAAACTAGCATCTCTGGATACCTATGCCTCGTGCGTTCCAATCCCAGATAGCGCCAGAGATCAAACTCATCAGTTCGACATCTCATTTCCTCCAGTTTCATCTTTCCTGTCAATTCACACTGTGTCCGTTGCAACTTTAACGTGCCTTAAAATTGAAATTTACCTCTGTTAGAGTAGGTATCGATTTGTTTGTTAATGCGGAATGCAGTGACACTCCGGGGTTGAAATTCCGTGTTAAACTGTAGGTTTTATTTTCCTAGTAGGATTACCAGAGTAATTTAGCTTGTGCCCAGCAGGCAATAAATTCTGCGACTAGATCTTTGAGACCTCACGAAATTATTATACAGCATCTTTACAGTCTGCGTTTAAATTAAAACATACAATGATCTCATTTTTTATTAATAAAGAAAAATATCGAATGAATCAAAAATAACCGCGAACATAAGAAACACGTAAAGTGAAAAATGATTGACGTTTAACATTGCACTGTGATTGCGTTCAGAAACGTGAGAATCTTTAAATCCAGTACAGTGCGCGAAAGACTTTCAGTGATAGTTTGTAAAGACTGCCTTTGTATATCAGTGAGGTGATAACGTGAGTCAGGTAAAGAAAGTATTTTAACATATTTTTTTACTTTCGTAGATTATAAAGTACATTACGCAACTCACCTTTACGGAAAATTTAGAACATTGATTCCGTGAAACAACCACGTGAAGACTAAGGAAGACTGAGTAGGAACACGTACGTGAAGGCGCGTTCCCACGATACCTTGTAACGAAGGCGAGACGGGACGGGACCTCATTAACCGAAGTGTAGGGACGACCGCGGGCCGAAGGTTAGTCCTAGCTTACCTCGCCGCCACGTTGCCTAGTGTCGTTTGGCACAGAGCACTTTACAGCAACAGAAGGGGTGCGCACCGCTGCTGCAAACCGATGGCAACAGCGACCGCTGCACACGCCTGTGATGTTTACCGACTCAGAGTGGGTAGCCGCGTATCGTCTCCGCTAGCAGAGGCGGTCCTGTTCCCATGGCGTCCCGTCTCGCCTTCGTTACAAGGGATCGTGGGAACGCGCCTTTTTAGACGGACGACCCACGGCGAAGTGCAAACACGAGAGGGGCCAGCCGTCACTGGGCCGAATGTCGGCGCGGACCAGTATTAGTCAAGTGTGGTTGGAACTAGGGTTGTTGCGGATGCGGTTGCGGATGCGGAAGTGGAAAAATAAATTTATGATTATTTAGATTTTTAATATTTTATCAAAAATAAATTAAAAATAAATCTTTTTCATATTTAAATTCTATTTCCATATAATAATGCCATATTGATTTATTTTTGGCTGATCTTTCAACAACAAAAAAGTGAGATTATTTCACAAGTGAATTAAAATATTTACATAATTACATACGCGTCTAAAAACCAGTGTTTATCATATGAACTTTTCGGCGTTCGTGGCTAGACTAATTCAAGCGTCAAGCACAAGGGCACGCCACCGAGCATCTCTGCGCTCGCCTTTTTTTTTGTGTCATAACCATACGCCTCGTCGACATCGAGGTCATTAGAGGCGTGAAAAGATCGGGGTTTAAAACGGGAAGGAATTTGGTCATGGTCTTTTAAAGGAAGCATTCGCCTGGATTGATTTGGGGAAGCCAGGAAAAACGCGAATCTGGATGCCCGGACGGGGATTCGAACCGCCGTCCTCCCGAATGCGAGGCCAGAGTGTTAACGCTCACTCACCACTCTTAGTACCGTGCTCGCGACCCACCGTTCCAGTGGCGCATTCACAGTACAACTTGTAGGACCTACGATGATCCGATTTTCGATCAAAGAACTCTTGATGGTCCGCGAAAGCAGTTACAGGTTCCTTTCGATTCACTCAATATTTTTTTAACAAAAAATAATAAGATTATTCTACATTTTAATTTAAATACAGCCTGCAAAGATTCTGTAAATTAATAATAATTTCGTGTGATCTAAAAATTCCAGTCACAGAGTTTCTTATCAGCCGCGCAGTGCACCTCTATCGTTGTCGCCTATTTTTAAAAGGAGACCTACAGATTAACATGAAATTCGAACCACGGAGCGTCCCAGCAACTTAGCATTAACAAAATCAAAACTTTGCCAGAGGTGACTGTCAATTTTAAGACCCATGTAGCTTGCAGCTGAGCCAAGGATTTGAACAAAGGACTTTCAGTACCCCAATGGTACGCCGTATCCATCTGACTCAAGAGACAAATCTGGATGTAATGACAAATAAATATTCAATCATAATAAAATCAACACACTTTTTTTCTGTAGCATTTATTTTTGTTATCCCAAAACACAAATGTACATTTATATGATTGAATACATATTTTTCAGTACTTCTAGATTCAGATGCTTGCGGCGTGTGATTCGGGTATGGAAGGTCCCCGGTTCAAAATGCGGGTCTCGGATGCAATTTTTACAGGCCTTAAAATCGACCTTCACGTCTGGCAATTTGATTTGTTAATGTGAACATGCAAGGGCTATATCTACGAACATCTGATGAACCTAAAGTAAGGCTGAATAAATGGACGCTTTTCTAAAGCAATCAGTAACACTAAAACAACATTTAATAGTAAAGGACCAGAAATTTCTGAACTCTTTGTATACGATTCTCCATGTCGACCAGCCCGACACCGGTCCGCACCGTCAAAAATTAGATCCAACTAATGACTGCCGACACATGGTGCCGTGTCGTTTGAACTCACTTCAATCGAGTGGGCGACAACAATAAGAAAAGTGTCGGTCGGTGACAGTGCGGGTTCGGTGCTGTCTCTTGTGGTGTCGCGAAAACTGCGCCCAGTGAAATTTGCGCCCAGTGAAATCTGCGGCCAGAACTCTCAACAATGCTGTAGCGGTATGTTGATTGGTGTCGCGAAAACTGCGCCCAGTGAAATTTGCGCCCAGTGAAATCTGCGGCCAGAACTCTCAACAATGCTGTAGCGGTATGTTGATTGGTGTCGCGAAAACTGCGCCCAGTGAAATTTGCGCCCAGTGAAATCTGCGGCCAGAATTCTCAACAATGCTGTAGCGGTATGTTGATTGGTGTCGCGAAAACTGCGCCCAGTGAAATCTGCGGCCAGAACTCTCAACAATGCTGTAGCGGTATGTTGATTGGTGTCGCGAAAACTGCGCCCAGTGAAATCTGCGGCCAGAACTCTCAACAATGCTGTAGCGGTATGTTGATTGGTGTCGCAAAAACTGCGCCCAGTGAAATCTGCGGCCAGAATTCTCAACAATGCTGTAGCGGTATGTTGATTGGTGTCGCGAAAACTGCGCCCAGTGAAATCTGCGGCCAGAACTCTCAACAATGCTGTAGCGGTATGTTGATTGGTGTCGCAAAAACTGCGCCCAGTGAAATTTGCGGCCAGTGAAATCTGCGGCCAGAATTCTCAACAATGCTGTAGCGGTATGTTTATTATAGAATAGGATCAAACTGGTTGTATTGTTAAAAGCCGCCCTGCCGGCGCTCTGAGCGAATTGCTGCGTTTGTAGTCAATGTTTCTAAACAGCAGGTTGACACTAAGGATTGTAATCCCGCAGTGTTTTCAATCCCGCGGGATCCGTGCGGGATTGGTACAAACAGTTTTTTAACACATATAGGCCTATTTAAAACATAGTTACTTAAAACGTTGATAAATTAAATAATAATTAAATTAACAAATAATTTTTAATGTTAAATGATAAAAATTAACAGTTAACAATATTTTGATTGGCAAAATGACATTAAAACTTTTAAGCGTACCGAGCGTGGTGGTGTAACGGATAGCGTTCTGGCCTCGCATTCGGGAGGACGGCGGTTCGAATCCCCGTCCGGGCATCCAGATTTGGGTTTTCCATGGTTTCCCCAAATCACTCCAGGTGAATGCCGGGATGCTTCCTTCAAAAGGCCATGGCCCAATTCCTTCCCATTCTTTGCCCCAATCCTTTCCCGTCTCTAAAGACCACGTTGTTAAAAAGGGACGTTAAACTGTTAAAAAAAAAAAATTTTAAGCGTGTCTTAAGTGTTTTTCGAGGTTTTACATTTTTGTTTTTTAATCTAAACCAATTTTTAAATAAATAATAAAAATGGAAAATATTGAGTTTTAGGTCATATTATGTGCCATTCAATACAACACATAAGTTTAAAAATATGGTTTGCTTCATGGCCAAGTTACCAGAGTTTTTTTTTTTTTTTTTAATTCTAAATAAACGTTCCATAACACCGAGAAAAGCATTCCATTTCACAAAGTGAAGCGAATATACTCTGTAAAATGTAGACTTGGCTCAGAACAAGATCTCATAACATTTTGTCACTGCACAAGCACGAGACTTGGCTTTTTTTTTTTGCGTGATTCATTATTATATCTCCTGATTCCTTGATTGATATTACAGTTGATTCAATGTTATCAACTCACGAACACGTAAACTGTCAAGTATTTCAGATTTACTTATGTGGCGTAGCGACGTTTTTAGAGTGGGGATTTGATTGCAAACACACGAAATTACACACGTGAGGAAGACGGCGGAGGCAGCCGTCGAAGTATGGTGTTCCTGCAACACAATTCGTCGATACACCCGTGAAAATTTCATTATAACTTTTTTTACCTTTAGTCGAAATAATAACAAGGAGAAGAGGGATTAATCGAAAGCCTGAGCGACACATGTAAGCAGGTGGCTTTCGTCAAAGAAACTCATTGAGGCAGCGGCCAAAACAACAATATGTCAAAGGATATACAATTGCCTTTTTGATAGCTGTTAAATAAATAGGTATGCAATTAAAATTACGATAAAATTAGTTTCCTATCAACGAATAATCAAATTTTCAGCCGCAAATTAGGAAATTGTCACAATTACTTTATCTGCAAATACAGAAAATGGGAATAATGAAACCGTGAATAAAAAGCTGTAACCGTGTAGTTCAGATAACGTGTGCGACACTTAAGAAATAATTATATAGTTAGAAAATCGTACTAAATACGCACCATAACTCAAATTACAGAAATGTGTACTCGAAACAAACGTAAGTTTTGGTGAATACGTAAAAGTGTATTTATTTACTTAGAAATGACGAAGGTTGACAGAAACAAACGCTTGTTCACATGAGTCAAATGCCAACTGCTCTGGTACAGGCAAACAGTGCAATACATCCGACAGAGACCGAGTGGGGCAGCGAGTCACGCAGACTGACACTCGTTTCCGCCGGATTTTGCGGATTGCGGATCCGCATAATTTTGTGCGGGATCCGCCAGACTGTCTAATGATGCGGGATCCCGCTTTGCTGGATTGCAATCCCTAGTTGACACTACATATGTTTTATAGTTTATAACCTGTTATTAAAACACAAGTTTTATTCTTGCTTAAAAGACGTAGAAAATAATTGTAATAGATTTCATGCAAAATCTCCCTTTGCCTCACATTACTAGTGCAGGAAAAAATATTCTACCATCAGCAGTTGTGGGTTAACTGTTTTTGCATTTATGACTTGAAAACCAAAACAAGCAAAATCTATACCTACCATGAAGGCACTGCGAAAAAAGGAGGCAATGAGGTTTCCTCTTTCCGAAATCACTTCATAGCATATCTCATCCCCCAAACTGTAAAAGAAACCATACCGTTTTCCGAATAGAATACTGAATACAAAAGCTGAGAGTTAAATAAAAGTCCAAAAAAGTGCGAAATGACGATAGATAAGCTCTGTGATATTACGAAAACTGAAAGAAATGGTATATAGTGATTATAAAACAGATTTATTAAATTTAAGTAGTTTAGCAAGCCGAAAATAGTGACAGGTAAGTCACATGTTCTAAAACACAATATTTAAACAAGTAGTCTAATATAAAATTGATCTTTTTCAGTTGACTATGTTCTTTTTAGAAACAAGACCGCTAAGATTTTTTTAACACGGTTTTTCTGTTTGCATTTATGTCTTTATTTTAAATAATACTAGCAATTGATCTATTGCCATTTTTATTTTGTCATGGTAGTCAGGATTAGAGATCTGCCACAGGGGTGATCTTTATTGTTATCAATAATCTCCAGCACAAAGTCATGTTGAGACGAAATAAATTTTTCTAAAAAAAAAAAATAAAAAATAATTAATCGTTACTTAATAATTTTTAAGAGTCTGTTATTTTGAGTACTACATTTAAAATAATATTAAATTAGTAGCAAAACAAATATTTCTATATCAGTTTCAAAACAAAAAGCAGTGGTACCATGTTGCATAGTCCGCTCAAGGCAGTGATGTTTGGTGGTCGGCGACAGAATGAGAAGTGTTTGGTTTCGCCATACACGAGCCGACTTGGTGTCGCTCCACGTGGTTTTCTCCACACTCCGTCAGTCGGCTTGACGGCATGATGGACGAAACTGATGGATATTGGACTGACCGGATATCCAAATAATCCTGTCACTCCACGTCATCCACATCAGTTTCCCCACAGATGACGCGATAATGGAGTGACATCGCTCCATTTGGACGGATGGAGCGATCGTGTATGGCCGCCTCTAGACGACCTCGGCCACTCCGAGTTAGTACCGCACTGGATTTTCCGAACAGTGTTGCAGATCAGAAAAAAATTCAGTTTTCAGTAAGGAGTGTGAAAAAATTCTAAGAAAGAATACTTAACCTGTGAAACAAGGTGATGTGCTTTTTAATTCGAAACATTTGCGTGTCTATTCCCAAAAAAAAAAAAAAAAAAAAAGAAACTAGCTTGGCTGTTTCGGGCGTGTAATGTAACATGATTTGTTCACGTAATAACTTCCAGGCCACGATTTAGTGAGACCAGGTCGGGTCGTCTAAAGGGGCGTTTAGAGTGATTAGGACGGCGCGGCATGACACAAAGAGAAGAGGTATTGGCCGCAGATTTCGCAGATTTTAGGTTGGCCGCAAATTTCACTGGTCGCAGTTTTCACATATCCTTCTCTTGTAGCCCGACCTTTACTTTACTTGCAAGTTTAAACTAGTAAATTCGCCGCTTTGGTAAATAATACCGTTTAGCTCACTGTTACTTTTATTGAAAGATAGAAAAAAATCACTTTTTTGTTAGCTAACTTAGAATGGGCAGAATGTCGAATAAAGAGAAAAGAATAACATTTATTGCAATGTAAACAACACATCCGCATTAAAAAATTGCGGATGCGAAAACGGATGTAGGATTTTATGCGAAGGTTTCGCACTTGCGGATATCCATTACACCCCTAGTCCGAACTAACAGCTGTCGGCTAAACAAGCGTAAGGTGAGTAGAATTGACTACCGAAATGAAACACGGGTATTCCCGAGCGTAAATCGAAAACACGATGAAAGTAACATGACCTAGCATTCATATGAATTTTCTGATGCGCGAGGCTAGAAATTCAAATAGTAATGAATTTTTCAATCATCTTTTACAGAAAAATTACAAAAATACTGATAACTGATATCGTTAATCTCACCTTTATACGAACATGATACTGAATACAACTAGGGGCCTAAATGAGAAATTTTATTTAGGCTCTTATTACGGTATTATTAATATATACTATACTATGAATTAACCAACATTTTTACAGTTTTAACTAATAGCTAAGTAGAAAATAAAAAGTTTTAAATATAAACTTTTTTCTAATCGGGTAGATGCCCCAGGGGATTTCACCAATAAAATTTCCAAAACCAACCCCTATCAACCACAGTTGCACATGTATGCTTTAACCCTAGGATGCATATACAGGGCCTCCGAGGCCCTTGCATCTCTTCATTTTAAAAAAAAAAATCTGTAATTTTTTGTTTGATTTCAAACTGCTTTCTAGTACTCTTTCACAAACACTGTGACATTCCTCCTACCAAGTCTGAACGAGATACCTTTTTAAGTTTTCTGTATAATTCTATACGTTTACCCATACACCGTGAATGCATAAGCAGGGCTTTAGAAGCCCTCACATATTTATAAATGTTCTTTAGCCTATATTGTCTTCAACATTTGTTTGGGAGCAGTTATTAATTCAACAATAACTGTAGTAGTATTTCCAGCAACTGGAGTGCATAATATCGTAAAGAAGGCACCTGGTCCAGCCCGTGGTTTGAAAACCTGTAAACCTAAGGATGCCTGGGACTATTTCATCTCCAAGGAAATACTAGAGGAAATCATCAACTGCACAAATATTGAAGGCAGAAGAGTGGCTGCTTTGCGTGGTAAAACGTGGAAAAACGTTTCGCTTGCTGAAATGGAGGGTTTTCTTGGTTTTTTACTGCTTTCTGGTGTTGAGAAGAGTTGGGATGTCGCTATTAGAGAATTATTCTTGGATGAAAAGGCAAATCCTACATATAAGGCCACCATGTCAGTAAATAGATTTGAGGATATAAGGAGAATGATTAGATTTGATGACAGGCGTACCCGTGAAGCTCGATCTGCAGATGACAAACTTGCAGCTGTTCGTTATGTATGGGAACTATTTCTTGACAAGTGTAGAAATAGAATGATTCCCAATGATTTGCTCACAGTTGACGAACAGCTAGTCCCATTCCGTGGAAGATGCAGTTTCACCCAGTATATTCCCTCTAAACCAGCCAAGTATGGCATAAAAATATTTTGGTTATGTGATGCTACATCTGCATATGCTTCAGACGGAATTGTTTACACGGGAAGGAAGCCGCATGAACCTATTCAGAAAAATCTTGGATTGAATGTGGTGAAAGATCTTGCTAAAAGCATTGAAGGATCATCAAAAAATATTACTGTTGACAACTTCTTTACTAGTGTCCAGCTGGCAGAAGAGATGCTTCAGAAGCAAATTACAGTGGTGGGAACAATCAAACAAAATAAACCAGAAGTTCCTAATGAGATGAAACCATCAGCCTCAAGAGCGATTCATTCCTCTTTGTTTGCATTTAGAGGTGACATTACAATGGTAAGTTATGTTCCCAAAAAGAAAAAGTCTGTAGTTCTCATTAGCACAATGCATCACGACAGAAACATTGATGAAACTCATGCAAAAAAGAAACCAGATATAATAAAGTTCTATAACTCTACGAAGGGTGGAGTAGATCAAATGGACCAGAAAATTCGTTATTACACTTGCAAGAGACAAACAAGAAGATGGCCATTTGCATTATGGATGAATATGGTGGACGTTGCAGCAATGAACAGTGAAATTTTATTTTCCGCCCAACATCTGGCATACCACAGTGGAAGAAGTGATAAAAGGCGTTTGTTCCTAAGAGATTTAGCAGAGGAAAAGGTAAGACCACTAATGGAACTTCGTATTCAGATCCCTAATCTTCCAAAGAAAATCGTTGATGCCATGCAAAGATGTGGTGTTCAGAAAGATGTCATATTGCCGAACCAACTACCTGTTTCAGGAAAAAGAAGAAGATGCAATTATTGTCCATATAATAAACACAGGAAAAGTGCTATGACATGCATTAAATGTAAAACCAATATTTGTAAGGAACATAGTGGCGTTCTTTGTGCTTCTTGTTTGTCACATGTTGAAAACTAAGAAAAATGCAATTTTATGTAAACAATGAATAATAACTTTTTTACAAAATATTGCCTATATACATAACATTGTGAATAATGAGTATGTTTTAATTGAAGAAATTGGTTGTAATAAATGTTATAAAATGTAAACTGCAACTTATAAGTGAATTAATTATTAAAATGTTAATCAGGCCCACCAGATCCTGTTACTGGATCTTAGGAATCTTTCAATATGACATTAAATTTGACAGAAATAAATTTAACTCCAAAAAATGATTATATGAAAAGACGAAAATTTAAAATTAGGCAGGGCCTTGGAGGCCCTGCATATGCATTCATGTGTGTTTTCGGCACCATGCATCCTAGGGTTAACTTGCATTCTCCAAATCCCTCCAGGCGATTGCCGGGATGCGTCCTTCAAAAAAGACCATGACCGATTTCCTTCCTGTTTGTTGTCCCTAGTCCCATCACACCTCTAATGACCTGGGCGGAAACGAGGCGTAAAGCCATAAGTTAAAAAAAAAAGTTAACTTGCCATCTTCGAAATGCGTGTACGTGTAATGCAGGTCCATGAGCCATTATGTCAACATAGTCGGACACTGCGAAACTAGGTAATAAGTATCAAAGTTGTCTCGACAAAGGAACAGCAGATCGTATTAGTGATGTCGACAACAGCCAAATTGAAGTTAATAGTTAAGATGTTTAACTCTCAGTGCTTCGTTTTCATTTTTTGTGATATTGCCATTAAAAGTAAACTCCTAAAATACGTGGTTCCTGGTAATAAGTTTACGCCAGTCCTTTTCCGCTGGTTCTGGCGCCGCGTAGAACTGCAGAGGTGGGTTGAAATTCCAAAGCCGGCTGAACCCCTTGGAAGCAATGGTCCCGGCGCGCCGTGGGAATGCGAACGGTCCTATACCTGTCGCCGCATAGGGCAGCTACATCACTGAACCTATACAAATTTAATGTGACGCTGTAGTTTACATTTTCTTTCGCAGGTGACC
>JARYHS010009625.1:0-20148 GCA_031002005.1 Vandiemenella viatica | reverse complement strand
ACAACCAGTTTGAACCAATTCAATAATAAACACCGATTTTAAACCGCTGCAGCATTGTTGAGAGTTCTGGTCGCAAACTTCACTGAGCGCAGTTTTCGCGACACCGGCAGAGACTTAGCAACAATGGCTTTCCGGTGAATGAGAGAATGATCACATCGTACGTTGGGATTTACTTCGTGTACTTTAGCTGCAAATCCTTTCACTGGGCCTGTCTTAGCAGCCGCTTCATCTGTACAAACACTAACGCAACCCTTCCATGTTACTTCGTTAAGGCTCAAATATTCATCAGACAAACGAAATATTTCTTCACCGGTAGTATGATCTGGAAGTTCTTTGCAAAAGAAGAAATTACTTACAATTACATCTCCATCGATGTAGCGAATGTAAGCCAGAAGTTGCGCATGGCGACTAATATCTGTGGACTCGTCGATCTGAAGTGAGAACTTCTGACTGTTGTTGATTTTCTTCCTCATAATGTCTTCAGCATCACGAGACATATCAATAACTCGGCGACTGATTGTGTAAGCAGAAAGAGGAATTTTTGAAATTTCACTAGCAGATTCTAAACCCAGAACAATTCTCACCATCTCTTTACAAACAGGCTTTAACAGCGTTTCACCTATTGTATGTGGTTTCTTGATCTTTACGATAAGTTCGGCTGCCTTATAACTAGGTTTGCCAGACGTCCCGGTTTGACCGGGACAGTCCCGGTTTTTAGACAAAGTCCCGGTGTCCCGGCCGGTTTACCTTCCGTCCCGGTAAAAATTAAATTTGGTTATAAACTATAATTTATAGATATAAATGACCAAAAATGTCTTAAAACAATTAGCTGTGAAGTATAACTTAGGATAATTACTTTGTCATTTATTTAACTGTACTGTATGAAAAGTGAAAACTATAAAAGAATGAGGGTCTGCTAATAAATAAATATAAAAAATATTGTCATCACATCGCCTTGTCTCTCCAATCATGACCATGCGCATGCGCTCTCCGGGCGAGTCCAGTATTGTATTAGTATTACACTCCTCGTGTGCAGTAACAATGTTACTGTAACATTGGACTCGTCCACCTTCACCCCGGCGAAAGTCGCCTGCGATAGAAATGTCTGTCTGTTCCTGCCTAGCCTACGGTGCCTGTTGTGTTAGTGAGCTAATGCTGTTTTACAGTATTTATGTTTCAAGTTTAAGTTCATGCTTTCTCTGTGAAAATGCCAAAACGTTCGTGTAAATTCACTGAAGATTTACAGAATGAATTTACTTTTTTGAAAAAGGTATGTACCGGTGGTCAAGGCGATAGAGTTAATGCTTACATTGAAATTCTGAGTTTTCGGCTGCTCACGGTGGGCGATCCGATATAAAAGATCATTTGCAGTCTGTTAAACACAAAAAGAGTTTAGCATGTGCTGCTGGCTCGTCAAAAATGAGTAGTTTTTTTAAGACTGCGAGTTCTAATGACAAAAACTTAGACTTAGCAGCGAAAGAGGTGACCTTTGCTTACCACACAGCAAACTATAGCCTAAGTTTCAATTCGAACTCTTGTTCATCAAAACTGATTTCCAAGTTTTTTGAGCCTAAATTCTCACTCGGAAAAACTAAGTGTGAGGCAATAGTTTTAAATGTTATAGCTCCTTTAGCTCAGGAAGAGCTTAAAGAAGACTTAACCAAGTCAAACTATGTATCTGTAAGCATGGATGCATCAAACAGAAAGGAGATAAAACTTGTGCCAATCGTTGTGCGCTATTTTAATCCTAATTCAGGTGTGCAAGTAAAGCTTTTAGATTTCAAATCTGTGGCGGGTGAAACATCGAAAACCCTGACAAATCACTTATGCTCTGTCCTGTTGCAAAACGATTTGAACAACAAAGTAGTTGGATTTTGTGGAGATAACTGCAACACTAACTTCGGAGGTGTGAAAAGAGCAGGGAAAAACAACGTTTTTCATCGACTCAAGAATAGCCTAGGGCGGGAAATCAATGGAATCGGATGTGGAGCACACATTGTGCACAACTGTGTGCAAACTGCAGTAGATAGTCTCCAAATCGATATTGAAGCCTTGCTTGTGGAAGTATTTATAAATACAGGGCGTTCGCCGGAAAACGCAACCCTCCCAGTCTGTTGCCGTCGGCAACTTGCTCGGACAGCGGTGCCAGCAGTTTCCGCCACGAGGCACCGTGAATCACCGCACTGTTTAACACCTCCGCTGCCCCAACAGTGCAGTGCAGTGACCCTTACATTGTTAAGAACGGTTTCTTTGCATTGTAGCTAGTTTGTGACTTCAGTCTCTTATTAATCAGTGTTGTGAATAAACGTTTCTTTGCGGTTTGGCTGGTTTGGGGCTTCATACTCTTACTAATCTGTACCGTGTTTGAGTGTGAGTAAAATTATGGTACGTTACAGTTTGCAACAAAGAATATTTCTCTACGATACATATGTGAAGAAGAAGTCGTTTAAAAAGTGTCGCAGTAAATTTCGTCGCGAATATCCTGGCGCTTTACTGCCAGCTAAATCAACAATTCTGCGTCTGGTTAAAAAAGTAAGAGAAACGGGTTCATTTTTTAACAAAAAGAGACTGTCGGTCAACCGTATTCTCACAGAGGAGAAAATTGACGATCTCGCTTTTCGACTAGAACAGTCACCCAAAAAATCATTAAGTCAGTTAGGGCAGCGTGTGTCTCGAAATATGTTCAAAAGATGTGAAATGTGCATTACACAAGAGTGTCAACACTTCCAGCATCTTTTATAAGGTAAGCTAATGAATTACGTCACATTTAAATGCTTAGCACATACAAGTTTATGAAATAGTCCGCGGCCGACGGTCGAACAATGCCGGGAGCTGAACGCTCGCTCGCCGGGAGCAGTTTCTTCCTTGTAGCGCTAACAGTGGGTTGCGTTTCCCGGCGAACGCCCTGTACTTCCACATATACACAGTCCGTGTAACAAAACTAAAAGAATTTTATGATTATGCCGAGGTAGAGTACCACAAACTCCTTCAACATGGGAACACCCGGTTTCTATCAATGATGCCTGCGCTGGAAAGACTTTTACAAAATTTTGAAGGTCTGAAAGCATTTTTTTTTAGACCAAGAAATGTGTCCATCGGCAATAAAAAAAAAAATTACTGATTCAAAGGGCGAGCTCTACTTGTGGTTTGTCCATGGACAGCTTGTACTGTTTAACAAGGCCATTCTGGGAATGGAAAAAAATAACACTACAGCTTTTGAGGTTTCTGAAGCTCATAAAGCTCTTAAAAGAAACCTGACAGAAAGAAAGGCTTCAAACTTTATCCCTATGGCTGCAAAGAAGATCTACAAGAATATAGATGAGCAAGTCCAAAACAGTGTGAAAGAAGAATTTGATGGATTTTATGAAAGATGCATTGCATACTTGGATCTCTGGGAGAATAGTTTTGGAAACGCTGAACAGTTTTCATGGATCAATCTGACCAAAACAAATGCTGTTGATTGGAAAAACGCCAAAACTTCTGCTGACACTATTAATAGAAGCCTTCTTGATGTACCCGGTATGAAAATAAACAATGATCAGTTGTTTGACGAAGTTGTGCTTGCTAAGCAGTACTTGCAGTCAAACTGGGAACACTGGCAGCAAGAGGCGGCCACCAGAAATGTGATTATTTCAAGTGAAGAAAAATGGCTCAGGCTGTTTCGTCATTTCAAGGAGAATCAGATAGAAGCCCCCAATCTGATCAACATTGTTGAGTATGCCTTCTGCTTACCTGGGACATCAGCACCAGTTGAGAGGGTATTTTCTTTGATGAACAATGCATGGACTGATGACAGGGGTATGATGAAGGAATCTACAGTTAAAGGCTTGATGACATGTAAAATTAATATCGGATTAACTTGTGAAGATTTTTACAACAAGATTAAAACCAAAAAATACTTTCTAAAAAAAGTGCTCACCAATGAAAAGTACATGTAAAAACTGTTAAAATTGTTATTCCTCATCCAAAGGGTTTCTTCTCACAATCTTACTTAGTCAACTTATTACATTTATATGTAAACACTCACATGTAAGAAATAAAATTTAAATTTGTATTTTAGTATAATTTATTATTACCCCTGGTTTAGGTTCCTAATCAGTAATTACTGATCATTAACCATTTATTGGGTATTCATAGCATTGAGAATAAACTACCCTCTAAAACACTCTGAAACCCACCAAGGGTGTTGAATACCCATGAGCTGGGGGGGCATTCTAGTGTCCCGGTTGAACATTTCAGAAATCTGGCAAGCCTACTTATAACTAGCATCCTGTACTTTTTCCGAAACACGTACTGTAGCGGTCATGAAAGTTCTTCATTTTTTCTTATTTTCCAACAACCCTACGAAAATAATTGACATCTTTGTTTGACAGAGATAATGTTTTGTTGACAAATGTCGTTTCAATTTACTGGCAACCATTGCAGCGTTGCTGAGTTTTTCACCACAAACGATACAGTAGGGGATTGGGCACGTTTTTTCACCACATCAAGAAAACCCATAGGATAAGTAATTATCAGGGTGTAAGGGTTTGGGAGAGACTATACTAGTCTTTTCCAACCAAATGTCAACCTCTCCTTCACGTGGTGCACCCTGTTTGCACGGACGAGGCTCTGGCGACTGAAAGATTCCCGGTATAAGGAGTCACCCACTGCTTGCCAACGGCCTCTGAAAAGAGGGCGGAAGAGCGGGGAGCGGTTCAGGGCACCCTCTTGCCCTTGGGGTTGGAAACGGCCCCTAAAGGCGGATGAATCAGAAATGATCAACGGCATGGGGATGCAGAAGGCAACGGGAAACCACTGCATTAAAGACCCAAAGGGTATCCCGAGGACATGTAATCCTCTCAAATTACATATATCATGATGGCTTCTTCCTGGGTAAAATATTCCGGAGGTAAAATAGTCCCCCAATCGGATCTCCGGGTGGGGACTGCTCAGGGAGGAGTCATCAGAATGGATAGAAACATTCTACGAGTCGGAGCGTGGAATGTTAGAAGTCTGAATAGGGCAGGTAGGTTAGAAAACTTAAAAAGGGAGATGGAACAACTTAAGTTAGATGTTGTTGGGATTAGTGAGATTAAATGGAAGGACGCACAGGATTTCTGGTCTGGGGAACACAGGATAATTAGCACACAAGCTGTCAATGGAGTCACTGGTGTAGGATTTGTAATGAACAAGAAAGTAGGGAAACGGGTTAGTTATTATGAACAATTTAGTGACAGGATTATTTTGATGAGGTTAGAAACTAAGCCCGTCCCAACCACATTAGTACAAGTGTATATGCCAACGTCACAGGAAGATGACGAAGAAATAGAAAAAATATACGCTGAAATTGAAGAATTAATCCAATATGTGAAAGGGGAGGAAAATCTAATAATCATGGGTGATTGGAATGCAATAGTGGGAGAAGGAAAAGAGGGGAATACTGTAGGAAGTTTTGGTCTAGGAGAAAGAAATGAGCGAGGAAGCAGGTTGCTAGAATTTTGTGAAAGATATAAGCTAGTAGTGGCGAACACACTGTTTAAGAACCATGCAAGAAGAATATACACCTGGAAACGTCCTGGGGATACAGGCAGATATCAGCTAGATTATATCATGGTCAAACAGAGATTCAGGAATCAAGTTCTAGACTGTAAAGCGTACCCAGGAGCAGACATAGACTCGGACCATAATTTGATAGTAATGAAGTGCAGGCTGAAATTCAAGCGAATAAGGAAGCAGCATAAGCAGAACAGACTGGAAGTGAATAAACTGAAACAATCTAGCACAAGAGAAAAATTTGCAGAAATGGTAGACTTAGGTCTAAGAATTAACTGTGAAAGGAGCTCAACCGAGGACGAATGGAATGCATTAAAGACCGAAATAATGAAAGCTGGCAAAGAAACCTTAGGCTTTAGGGAACAAGCTGCCCGAAAACCTTGGATCACAGAAGAAATTTTGCAGCTGATGGATCAGAGGAGAAGGTACAAAAATGCTCAGGATGAAGCAGGAAAAGAGCAGTACAGGCAATTTAGAAATCAAATAAATAGGAAATGCAAAATAGCAAAAGAAAAATGGCTACAAGAAAAGTGTGAAGAAGTAGAAAAGGAAATGGTTGCAGGAAAAGTAGATGTTGCATATAGAAAGATCAAACAGAATTTTGGAGAAATGAAGAAAAGAGGTATGAACATTAAAGCTGCCGATGGGAAACCTCTTTTAAGGTCAGAAGATAGAGCTAACAGATGGAAGGAATACATTGAGAAACTGTATGTTGGGGACGACTTGAACAATAGTGTATTGGAAAAGGAAGGCGATGTCGACATGGATGACTTAGGAGATCCTGTTTTGAGGACAGAATTTAATAAAGCTCTGAATGACTTGAAAGCAAATAAGGCAGTTGGAATTGATGAGATCCCTGCAGAACTTCTTAAATCTCTAGGAGAGGAAGGAATCGAAAGATTATTCAAGCTGATATCAAAAAGTTATGAAACAGGAGAAATTCCAACTGATTTTAATAAAATATCATCTTCACACTTCCAAAGAAAGCACAAGCTGACAAATGTGAGAATTATCGCACCATTAGTCTAACATCACATGCTTCAAAATTACTGACCAGAATAATATACAGAAGGATGGAAAGGGTAGTAGAAGTAGGTGAAGATCAGTTTGGGTTTAGGAAAAATCGCGGTACAAGGGAAGCAATTCTGTCTTTAAGATTAATACTTGAAGGGCGGATCAAGAAAAACAAAGATACTTTTATTGCATTTGTTGATTTAGAAAAAGCTTTTGATAATGTTAGGTGGGACAAGATGTTCAAAATTTTAAAGAAGTCAGGTCTAAAGTATCGAGATAGAAGAATCCTCTATAAACTATATAAGAATCAAATGGCTGTGATAAAAGTAGAGAATCACGAGAGACATGCATCAGTTAAAAAGGGTGTGAGATAAGGTTGTAGTCTATCCCCGTTAATATTCAACTTGTATGTAGAAGAAGCAATGAAGAAAGTCAAAGAAAAATTTCCATGTGGCATAAGTTTTCAGGGAGAAAAAATCAGTATGCTACGATTTGCTGACGACATTGTCTTATTAGCAGAGAGGGCTGAGGATATTGAGAAGTTATTGAATGGCATGAACAAAATACTGAAGGAAGATTTTGGACTGAATATAAATCAAAGTAAAACAAAAGTGATGAAATGTAGCAGAAATGACACCAATACTAGCAGATTAAATATAAAAATAGGATCGGATGCAATAGGAGAAGTGAGTGAGTTCTGTTATTTGGGAAGCAAAATTACAACCGATGGCCGAAGCAGGAATGATGTTAAAAGCAGAATAGCACTAGCATAAAGAGCCTTCATGAAAAAGAGAAACCTTTTAGTTTCAAATATTGATCTAGGAATTAGAAAGAACTTCTTAAAACTCTATGTGTGGAGCACAGCACTTTACGGTAGCGAAAACATGGACTTTAGGAATAACGGAAAGAAAGAAACTTGAAGCATTTTAAATGTTGTTCTACAGAAGAATGCTGAAAATTAGGTGGACAGACAAAGTAAGAAATGAACGAGTTTTGGAAATTATGGGTGAGAAAAGAAGTTTATGGAAGAAGCTTACAGGAAGAAGAGTCAGGCTGGTAGGTCATATTTTGAGACATGCTGGATTGGTTAATTTGTTAGTGGAGGGAATAGTTGAAGGTAAGAACTGCAGAGGTAGACAGAGATTAGAATATATGAAGCAGATAATTGAGGACGTGGATTGTAAGGGGTATGTAGAAATGAAGAGGTTAGCACAGGATAGGAAGGGATGGAGGGTTGCATCAAACCAGTCTAAAGACTGACGACAGCAAAAAAAAAAAAAAAAAATATAGATACATTTATGAATCATTATGTAAGAGATAATATGATTCATTAAGGTGTAAAAACACACATGTAATATGTAAGTTCTGCAAATAAATCTGTAACTTATGAAACATATTTTTTTCTGAAAAAAATAATGTTTGTGACTTTTGCTAAGACTAAAATCTTTAATTTAAGAATCAGCTTTCTTTTGATAGCTCGTTTCCTTTTTGAACTATCCGTCTCAAATTTTCTAACGACATCATGATCACGCGAACTCATTTCATAAATCTTGTTTTGCACATAAGACTAACTCAGAAATAATTTACTAGTAGTTTTACCTAGGTTTTTTTTTAACAACTCTTTACTATAAGTACTTTTAATGACATAAGGTATACTATACTAAAACTTAATATCATTTAATGTTTATTTACTTACTGAAAGTTATATGCCCTACAAACGATTTTTTAACGTAAACAGGCCGGGCCACACTATACTGGACCGCAAAGTCACCACAACTACACTTCTCTCATTATTGGCGCTCATTCGATTGAAGTTATTTCAAACGACACCGCAGTCACTTTGCCGCCATTAGTTTGGTTTACTTTTTGACGGTGTGCTTGCGCCACTTTGCTTTTCTATAAGCATAGGATTTAGCTCCACGAACCCCTATGAATATACAAAAGCAATGGCGCACTCCCTTTAAAAACGGTTTTTTGTTGTTGTTTTTTTTTGATAAATAACCCGTTTTTTTGTAAAAAAAAAAGTCATACAGACACAAAGAGCAATATGTTATTAATTTTCTGGCCAGGATTGTTTCTGCACTAAGTTGGGTAGATTGTAGGAGCAATTTTGACCATTTTTCAGTCTCAGTTCACCATCTTGCGTGTTGCATTCTCGAGGTACCACCGAGCGTGGTGGGTGAGCGGTTAACGCTCTGGCCTCGCATTCGGGAGAACGTCGGTTCGAATCCCCGTCCGGGCATCCAGATTTGGGTTTTCCATGGTTTCCCCAAATCACTTCAGGCGAAAGCCGGGATGCTTCTTTCAAAAAAGGCCGTGGCAGAATTCCTCCCCGTTCCTGGTCTCCAGTCATATCCAACCTATAATGACGTCGACGAGGCGTAAAGCCAATATATATAAAAAAAAATCGAGATACCCAGTCAGCCATCAGCGCGCAAATCTTGTCGCCAACTCACTACTTTTAAGAAATTACACGTATACAGAGTACATTTATTTTATTATGTTTGAAAACATGTGTTTCATTACTTATATATTTTGCCTAATGTCTTAGATGGCTACGGCGTGCTATTGGGGTACTGAGGATCCCATTGATTTGTTAATGTGAAATACTAGCATACTCCATGGTTCGAATTCTACGTTAAGGTATAGATCTCCTTTTCTTGGTATAATTACTAGAGCGAGTTATTTGGCTACGAAAGAGGTGCTCTATGGCGCAGCTGGTAAGAAACTCTGTGACTAGCTCTTTGAGATTACTTGGAATTTTAAACATCACCTTTACAGTCTGTATTTAAATTATATTATACAATGATGATGTTTTTCTTCTGTTTTTGGTTACTTTCGATTCATTCGATATTTTTCGTTAATAAAGAATGACAAGTGCGAAACGATTGACGTTTGACATTTCATTGTGTTCAGAAACGCGAGAATCTTTCAATCCTGTTGCGAAAGACTGATAGCTTTTTCGTTTGAAAATCAGTGAGATGATAACGTCAGTCAGGTAAACAAAGTATTTTAACGTACTTTATTAGTTTCGAAGAATATAAAGTACGGTTACGCAACTCACTTTTACGGAAATTTTTGAACATTAATTCCGTGAAACAACCACGTGAAAACGTTAAGGACAACTGAAGAGTGAATAGGAACATGTCCGTTACACCAACAGCTGCTGGCAAAACCAGCGTAAGGCGACAACGAAGTGAAACACGGCAAAATCACAAACACGGTGGAAGTAACAAAACCAAGCGTTCAAGTGGGTTGCGAGAGGCGCAAACTTCAAATAGTAATGAATTTTTCAATCGTTTTTTATAGTAAAATTACGAAAAATATTATTTACAGATGAGTTGAGTAATTTTGATATTACTTTTATACGAACGTCACATTGAATAAATCTAAATGAGAAATTTTATTTAGGCACTTATTACTATTAATTTATACTTTACTATGAATTAATCAACGTTTACTGTTGTAACAAATAGTAAGGATAAAATAAGAAGTTTTAAATATAAACTTTTTTCTCGCCGGGTTGTTGCGCGAGGCCCCTGCAAGAGCGATTGCCCTACTCGCCACCACCCTAAAGGCCCGTTCCCACGATCCCTTGTAACGAAAGCGAGACGGGACGGGACGAATACTCGACCACACGCCATGGGAACAGGGCCGCCTCTGCTAGCGGAGACGAGACGCAGCTACCCACTCTGAGTCGGTAAACATCACAGGCGTGTGTAGCGGTGCGCTGTTGCCATCGGTTTACAGCAGCTGTGCGTACCCCTTCTGTTGCTCTAAAGTGCTCTGTGCACAAACGACACTAGGCAACGTGGTGCGGAGGTGGCGACGAGGTAAGCTAGGACTAACCTGCGGCCCGCGGTCGTCCCTACACTTCGGCTAATGAGGTCCCGTCCCGTCTCGCCTTCGTTACAAGGGATCGTGGGAACGCGCCTTAAGGCCGCCTCTGTGCTATCCCCTTCATGCAACACTGTTAATTCTTCTACCAATATTATTTTTGTAACAGGCCATATTTCCGCTGTTGTTGGACAATAATATTAAGCTAACTCCGCCTACAAAACAACTGTTTTGTGTGAATTTTATTTTATTTTATTCCCCAGAAGCATTTCGGCCCTGTGGTACGGGGCATCATCAGTGGCTGTAAATGTGTCTATATCTGTGAGTGTAGTGTGTTCGTATTTGTATACATATATATTAAGATTTGTACTGTAGATAGTAATTGTAATAACACAAGGTAAAAAAAAACAGTTATAGCCACTGATGATGCCCTAAACCACAAGGGCGAAACGCGTCTGGGGAATAAAATAAAATAAAATTCACCGAAACAGTTGTTAATAGGCGAAGTTATTTATAAAATTATTCTACCAGGATTATCCCAGTCATCCCCAGTATAAACCTTGTACACTCTAAGCACTGTACTCTTGCCCTCGTCTAATGACTCCCAGTCCAGTTCCCGTATCGGTTCAGACTAAGCACTGCGGTAATAACAAGAGACAAATCCGGCTGTTCTCCTCTGTACCCCCTCCAACTCCTGTATTTGATGCGCAAAATGTGGGTCCCAAACTCTACTGTATTCGAGCAATGGTCTGATTCACTTCCGCTTGCAGTTGGCACGAAGGACGAACAAAGAGCAGTGATACGACTTCTTTGGTCAGAAGGAGTAAAGGTGGCTGAAATTGATCGTAGACTTTAGCATAGTAAGGGGACAGTACATTGTCGCCGACAAGTGTTTAAAAGTGGCCGGACAACTGTGACGCAAGAAGAGGGAACAGGGCGTCCGTTAACGTCTACCACCGACGACAACATTGAGCTAACTGGATTGATGGTTTTCACATACAGGCCAATTACCATCGATAACGTAGCGTCTGGTTTGAACTTCATTCGTGGTTCTGCCTGTAACATTATGCTCCGATTCTAAGTCACAACTTAAAACAATGTACACCGGAAGTTCCATCGATTGCATACAAAGCTCTGGCGCATCCTCACTTAGAATATTGTTGTTCTGTATGGGGGCCCTATCCAAAGGAGTTAATCGATGCATTGGAGAAGGCCCAAAGAAGAGCCGCCCGATTCATTACAGGTATATATAGCTGGAGGGAAAGCGTAAGTGCGATGTTGAATTAATTGGGTTTGGAAGACCAGGAACACCGAAGGCGTTGCTCGCGGCCAGAAGCTGATTGAAAAATTCACGACTGATGAATTTCAGGATGATACCAAACAAATATTACACCCAGCAACATTCGTATCTAGGAATGACTGAGAAAGTAAGATAAGAGAAATCAGGGCCAGAACCAATTCATTTCTATACTCTTTTTCTTTTTCCTTTTTTTTTTTCCACGAGCGATTAGGGAGTGGAATAGGTAGGAGTTATCGAGCTAGAGAACTTATATTCCGATAAGAGTAGGTATCTATAAACCCCTCCAGCCATCCTGATCTGAGTTTCCCATGATTTTCGCAAATCGCTCCAGGCGAATGCAGCGATGGTTCCTCAAAATAGTCCATGGACACCTCCTGCCATATACCGTATATCTCTTCTTATGCACAAATCGTTACACATTAGGATTGGTGCAGTACACCTTCCGCCACCCAGTTTTAGTGATCGCGTAATATTAAAATTAATAATAATCCATAATTCCGTTAACTTTGTTCGCGGTGGGAGTCAAGACAACTCACTGAGGAATACAAACTCAAACGTCTTGAGGTCTGCCAACGCTTCCTCGACCGTTACAGTGAAGAAGGTGACTCATTTTTGGAAAGAACAGTAATCTGTGATGAAACTTGGGCATCTCTATGAGCCAGAATCAAAACGCCAGAGTATGGAGTGGAAACAACCCGACACACGGTGAAGAAAAAGTTCAAGACTGCGCCATAGGCGGACACGTTTATGCTATCCGTGTATTGGGACGCAAAAGAGCCTGTACTGGAAGACTACCTGGAGAAGGGGAAAACTATCAACAAAGAATATTACTGAGCATTGTTGTCTAGCAAACTCAAACCAGCAATTCGCAGCAAACGTGTTGCTGTTGCCCGATAGCGTCACTACTCACCCTCGAAACCATCAATAGATAGGTTTTTTTTTTTTTTTTTTTTTTTTTTTTTTTTTTTTTTTTTTTTTTTTTTTTTTTTGTAGACCGAAAAATAATGAATAAGTGAATAAGTCAAACTATATATTTTTTTTAATAAATTCATTTACGGAAAGTCCGGACAATTTTTGACTCACCCTCGTAAAAGAAAAACTCATTGAAGTTTATCGTATGGGTTTTCTGCTATTGATCAGCTTCATTCACAACGATTGCCTTTCATGCCTCCCTTTGCTCCGCCAGTCCCTTGGTCTCTATATATTTCTCATTTATCATGATATCATCCAGCATTTTCTTTCTTAGTCGACCTCTTCTTTTCTCTCCATTTACAATCCCCTCCAGAGCAGTTTTGAGCAGGTACTCATTTCTCAACACATGTCCAATCCAGTTCCTTTTTCTGATCCTTATTGTTTTTATAAGAGACCTTTCCTCTACTACTCGTTCCAGCATCTCATCTTTCCTTCTTTCGAACTTATTTTCTCCATCCTCCTCCATATCCACATTTCAAAAGCTTCCAACCTCTTTATATCTTCTTTGCGAAGCAACCATGTTTTCCCCACATATAGTCCTAAACTCCATACGAAAGTTGTAACTATTTTTTTTCCTCACCATTTTGTCTAGCCTTCCACAGAATAAATTTTTCTTTCTATCGTATTAGAGCATTTTAAAATTAGAAGTGGTTTGATCTAGAAGGAGGATGAAACTACATACAATATCTGATGCCATTGTTCAATCGTCATTAATTTTTAGTGAAATAATCTCAGGTCCTACACAACCCCTAAAACTGATGCTACTAAACCGACTATTGTGCCTGGGAGTGTACAGGGCTCGGCTCTACCATCCCGTCTATAGCTCAAGTTGTTAAACTCGATGTGCAGCCAACCTGCACCACAAATTCAATTTGTCCAGTGTATATAATGCATATCGTGGGCAGAGCGCTGTCTGAATGCCAAAGCGGAGACAGTGAAGAGCGGGCAAGACGGTAAGCCCCTATCCTCTCGACTCAAGTGCTCAATTAGGGAACGCGTATCGCCGAAATATCGGTATGTTGGCATCCATGATTTACGCCCCACTAATTAGTAGCCTAGGCACAGTAATGCGACGTAATACTTTAATTGGAGCCGCGCCAAGGCAGTCCTCATTAATGTCCCACTCGTCAATAAGACAGGCGTACCAACACTCCGCTAATTGAGAAATTAGTCGGCACCCCGTGTTGTCGGTCGGTGCGGTTTCTGCCGTCCCGGAGCCCAATTACGGCGAGATGTTGGTAGCACTGGCTCAAGATTGGCTCGGCGGCCGAGCTGCGGCTGCGATTGTGCAAAGACAGATAATTAAATGTCTTGTTCCCGGAGTGGAGGGCCAATTAAGGCGCGCCCCCTTGTTAACGAAATACGCTCCCCATAGCTGCTCTCTTCCCGCTGTTAATTGGTCCACTACAGCGGTTATGACAATGCCGTTATCTACCAGTACACTAGTTATTCTATGGTTCCTAAATATCGCGAGTAAATACGGGGCTGTTGCTGTTGACTGTCCGTGCTTTTCCGAATTTATTACACGCATCTATGAATGTATCCCAGGTGGATAGAGAAAATCTCAGCTTTGTTCCGTATCGGTCTCCACCAAGTGGTTGCTTTTCTCGTCGCCATGTTTCCAAAAATGGCGGCTAACGGTCAGAATAAAAAAACATCTCTCCGAGCGGTTATGAGTAGGGTTCGTATCTTTATGAGAAGTCATATTTTTTTCCTACCTTCTTTTTGAGGTACAATGTTGAATTATACACTGATTGAACGTTAGTGGTTGTATTTTAGTGTATTTTGTATGGCATATGAATGCATATTCAGGCCATCTTCCTAGTTTTTCTCATAATACGATAGTATTTATGGTCATATTTTTAGGAGAAATCTAGTAATTTCTAATAATACCAGGAATTCACTAGAAGTTGTAAATGAGAAGAAATTAAGATAATTATTCGCAGAACTGTACTTTTATTGTACATTGGAGGAAAAAAACAAAACTAATTGTCACTGATTTGATCAGAATTACCAGTCAACAATTAGAGTTATATTATATTATAGAAATTCTCTAAACGTTAATATTCCGCCCACCTTTTAATCTGGACAATACAGCAGCATGCCTGTGTCGATCAATATCTCACTGTTGCCAATACTACTTTTGAAAATAATCAGCCATTCTCTACAGTGGATCAGTGAGTGCCGCCATGCAAATTAAAAAAAAAATTAAAAATAATCTGAATGTACGGTATTGCGGAGTTACCTGAAGAAATTTGGAGAGGAGTATTTTAGTACAGACGAAACAGTTATTTTCTGTAAATTATCTGAAATTAAATCGACTCCAACAAAGCTACTTAAAATTCAATTTCCCAAACGTGTAGTGGGTGCGCGGAAGCAAATTATGCTGCCTACATGAAAGCGACACTATTAGCTAAAATAAATTATTTATAATTGAGCATGTTTTTATGTATAGTAAATTTAAATGTTTGGTCATATTTTGTAATTTTTAGGTCATATTTACCCTTTTTAAAGGTCATATTTGCTTACATATTTATCTAATTTTTTTATATTTTTTCTATTTGGTCATAAGGGTCCGATATCTTGCTACAACAGTAATACTAGATGGCAGCTGTAGTATACGCACTATTACATCGTTTCTAAATATCGGTTGTACAATACAGAGTTATCTGCTGCATAATTTCGTTGCCTCGCTCACACCGCGGTCACTGACGTCACACGGTCAGCCTTCGTTGGTACTAACAGCGTAAGCAACTGCTAAGTACGTACCAGAATACTTCCACTACGTTTGCTGTTCGTATTATTTCATTTTAAATTAAATATTCGAATCTGGTTAAAAACACGCTATAAAACCTTACGGCTGAAGCAATGTGGAAAAAAAAATTGCTTCACGTTTCATTGAAGTCTGTAAGATAACAACCATAGAGGTTGATTAACCTGTGACTTATGTCGCAGACAAAAGATTATCTCTGAGTATATAATTAGTGTGTTTTGTTTTGTTGGTTTTTATGGAAAGAATATATTGATAAGTCGAGTCTGAAGTGTGAAGATTTTATTTCTCAGTCAAAGAAAGTATAATCGTAAATGGTTTAGTGAAATCAATAAATTGAAAAATGTTGAATATGATGCAGATGAATTATTGAAGCAAGGAAGCTAACGTAAGACATTTTGGTGTTGTGTCCAAAATGCAATATGGTGTGCAGGAAACGAGAGCGCAACCTTGCAAGTCGTTCCCATAGTCGCCATTTTTTATTTGCTACTGTCACACCGCTCGGACATCATAGAGCAATTGAGTATTTACATTGAAACTCAGGCTTGAGGCTGAGGCTATTAAAACTAAAAACCTGGATGATTTATTACTATTATTATTATTATTACACTGAATTTAATACAAAAATAAAATTCGTATTTTAGACGCATCAGGTCAATTACTTTAATACATGCACGACTTCCAATCATTTAACTTCCATAACAAAAGTGTTTCATTTCCGGTCAACTTGATGTCAAACTATAATTCCAATATATTTAAATAAATGCCTTGCTCCAAGCATTCGCCCTTACCATTTTTACTTCCACTTCTTTTGGTACCTCACTTCCTACCCTAACCTTTTGATACCCTGTACAACTGCTTTTGTTATAAAGCCTTTGTGGTATAACAGAGTCACCCACAATGAATATTATTAAATAATTAATTAATATTCAGATTTTCTTTGCAATATTCAGTTATTTAAATTGTAAATATTGTAAATAATAGGGATAATTGATAGGTAAATAATTGTGTATTAAACCCGGGCAGCCAGAGTCATTATTATTATGTGCTTCAATTTCTGCAAAACTTGCTATTCAGTAATGTATTGAATATGGGAAGTTGGAACTGCCATTTTAAACGCTCAGAGACCGGGACAATGGCAAGTTTCGCCGGCAGACAGGCGCCTTAGCTCACAAAGCAGAGGACGCGCGCGGACCGTTAGTTGGAGGGTCCACCGACCTCGCACCCCCCCTCCCCCCAGGTGTCTTGAAGGTCGACCAGAATGCGCGCGAGCGGACAGCAAATACCAGCCACGATATGAAACACGTGATGATGGACATATATCAATGCACCAATCGTGAACGTTTATAGGGGTTCATAGTGGTTAATTCAAGGGTTTTGTTACATGTGCCGAGATGGGAAGCTACTTTTTCCGAGGAGGAGAGAAGACGCCATATTCTACTTCACTTGCTGCCGAGACGAGCTACAGTGTAGACGTGTCAGCCGACACGCTCTTAGCCGTCGATCAGTGACTGTGTCTGATCATATTTTCTGGCTCTGGGGGGCTGGAAGCTGAGCAATACATCTGCCATAGACTGGGAGATGTTATGCTAATGTGGACGTTTCCACAAACCCGGCATTCGTTGCTGCAGTGGCACTGAGCTTGCCACACTACACCAAGAAGATGCGATTATGGTAATGTACCGACGCATAGGGTCACAGTTCATTGGGTTTTTACGAGGCTTGCGAACCCTTAAGCGCTCCTGAGATAAGAGACTGCTCTCATCCTAAATTCACTGAGCTAACTAATTTTCATGTTTAACTTCAAATCTTGCTGATTTTGTGTAAAATTCAAGACTATGCTTTTAACATTGAACGGCGCCCCTGCGATACACTTTTTGTGGTAAATGTTAACTTCAATTTGATGGCCTGTGCTGCCACGTTGATAATATGTTGACTTTGCTAATTATTGAAATATTTAATTCAGTTTTATGTTTGCTTTTCATCGGCGGATTGTAAACGTCGGGTATTGCTTGTTTTGTTGTCTTTGGAATATGTTTAACGTAACGTTAACTATTACCCGGCCTTGTAATAGCCAGAAGACTAAATCAATTGAGTACAATTTCTTGTGTAAAATATTCATGGTTCTAGTTCACCTTTTTAGCAACCATTTAATTAAAATCATATTCATAATAATTAAAGTATAAAGGAATGAAAGGTAGGTGTTGGATATAATCACCACGTCCCCCCCTTTTTATACACCTTTGACAGTGGTTCAGTGACATAAAATGTTTTCTTCGAAATCAGAATGTTTTGCACTGAAAATGGATTAGATGATAATAGGTTACTAGACCAATTTTGGTTTCCGAGTGGTTATTCTTGGAGTTCGTGACTGCTTTCTTGGAAAACCGTTGTGACACTTGGAAAAGAAGCAAAATTCAGAATCGGTTAAATCATGCGGACACGAAGGGCATCGCAACTTTTCCCTGTCGCCCAGAATCTGTATTAAAAAGAAACTGTGCAAGTTTTTCTATTAGCATGGGAGCGGATAAACTTAAAATCGAAAAGAAATCTTGAACGCTCCTCGCGAAATTGACTTTGGCAACAAGGAAGTCGGGAGAGGAAGGAAACTTTGATTTATTTGCAGATTACTTCTGTCGGATATCTCGGCAGTGACGCATATCAAATCGAAGTTCTCCGCGTCGCTGCGAGTCGTTCGCTTAAACCTTCCGTTCTCTCCGCCGGAAAATAAAGTTCCGCGTTGTCGTCCCCTGCCGTTACTGTCTGTCACTCCTATAATTCGCCTGAATGCCACGCGCTGATCCCTCGGTTCATTCCCCATTTCAGAGCACGGAGAGGAAATTATCTGGATGTTTCAAACCCCGGAACCAACATACGGGTATTATGCTTCTGCGGCATTAAAAAACATTCTGAATCGTCTATCTCAGCGGTGTTCTTCAACCTCTTTCAACCAGAGGATCGTAAAAATGTTATACGTAGTTCTACGGAGCTTTAACGTTGGAAAGGCTGATAAGATTTTGAAATACTGACACTGAGAAAAATATTCGATCCCAAGATCCAAGATGGCATCTGGATATGCAAAAGCTAAGAAGAACTGCGTTCGCTGACCAACCGATTCACCTCACTCGCACGGAAGAGACGCATGAAATTCTACTGATATATGGCACGAATGGATGACTCACGACTGACAAACAAAATCTTCCACATCGTCAACGGACCCCGACAAACCAAAGCAAGCTAGCTTTTAGAAACCCAGAAGGATCTTTCACAAGTCAACCTAGACCAGGGGTGTAGCTACTATGGGGCTAGGCGGTGCAGTGCACCGGGGCCCCTAAGCTTAGGGGGCCCCAAAGCATACCTCAGGTGGCCCCAAAGCGCACCTCTGGGGGCCCCAAGCGCACCTCTGGGAGGCCCCAAGCGCAGTTCAGAGGGTTCACGGGCCTTCACGGCAAACTAGCGACCTTTTTTTAGCTCTACCGTCGCCTAAGGGGGTCCTTGAGACATAGGAAGCCCCTCACTGCTCAGGGGGCCCCCAACAACCGCTCAGGGGCCCCCAAGCACACCTCAGGGGCCCCCAGCCTCAGCTCAGGGGGCCCCTACCAGCAACACAAATCAAAAAAAAGGTCGCCCATCTGAACTGAGGACCCAAAATAATTTTATGCACCGGGGCCTTTGTTGACCAAGCTACGCCACTGACCTAGACCCACTTACATCCACAAGGAGTACATATAGACAATTCATCACTTCACATAAACTTGTCCCTAAGACACAACAGCAAAAAATCTGAAACTCAGAAATACGTGGACACAAGAGAGACGTCAAGCCCACAGCGAAAGGATGATTAGGTTTTTGGAACATAAAAAGGATAGCAGGAAGGACAATACAAATGAATGGTTCTATGCTATCGTTAGTGGGTTAAATCATATCAACAGTTTGGAATCAAAACGTGAACAGAACAACCGGGACTTCAAGACATTACAGGAAAATCCGTCTTAAGTTGTACCAATCGCACATAACCGGTGTCGTAGCTATTAGCGAAACCTTATTAGAGAAAAGTTAATTTAATAAGTTATCAAAATACAAGTGAAAAATTATCAATAAAAATGGTTAAAATTAAATGATACAGTACATTAAACAGCAAACAGTAAGGGCTATTATTATTCATTTTAATTGCGATGGAGCTAACGATCCGGTGGCAATTTCCCTAGTCATCTAATTAGCCTTTTTAATATTTTTTTAAAAGTACCTACCATTAATGATTATTCTATTGTCATCTCTGAACTGTGATCATAAATTTAATTACCAGTTGAAAAATAACGCCAATGCTACTGTTTAATTTATTTATTGCTGCGTCGTACGCGTTTCACCACTCATCGAGGCATCACAGGCGACGAACTATTTACGTTTGTTACTTAGGGTATGCAGCTGCACATCTCGGTTTTATTAATCAAAGCATGTTTTACTTGCATCATATTTACAAAATTGCAATATTGGTGCTTTCGCATCACTCGGTCGTCTGTTGTGGCCAGCTGGTTAGTTTATATTGTGTGTTGTGGTGCGTTTTCACGTCATTACTGTGGCCACAGCACACAACCGAACTAGTAAATAACCAAGAAACTGCAGAAATATGGCCTGCAAGAACATTGCATGAATTTAGTTTTCTCCCCAAGAGCCTCACCTTCATCATTCAATCTTCCACTGCGGTAAGCAGCCACACCCA
>JARYHS010009620.1:0-20805 GCA_031002005.1 Vandiemenella viatica | reverse complement strand
TAGATTATATAATGTAGTAGCTGTAATTTTTAATACTTCTCAAATAATTCTATATTTTTTTTTTTTTTAAATGTGCTGCTTCTATTTTTTGGTCATTGACATCTGCAACAGTAATTGGTCCAACTTACATCATTACTAGATTCGAAGGAATAATACCTAAACCTCTTAATAGAAAAAGTACATTCTTGGAAAAGTGTAGAATATAAAGAGACTCAGTATATTGTGATTTGACAAATGATTTTAAGAATTTCACTGTAATTCATTCCTGGGTGTGACATACGAGTTGATACAATATGGCGAGTGGTTAGTAAAGACAGAAATTCAAGAACGTAGTAAGATCATGCAGAATAAAAATTCCAAAAAGGTAGTGAAATAAAATTAAGTAAAGCAGAAACACATAGAACGGACATTGCATATACTCCAAACTGAGGGATGCGAAAGAACACTGAGGGCAATACATATGAGAAAAGTGTGGAGCACCCCAAAAACACGACTAACTGAACAGGTAAGACTACAGAAAAATTCATCGGGGTGATGAAAAACTTGGCCAAACTCATTGGATCAATGGAAAGATTTTACAAATAATCGATAAGAGGAAAAGCGAAAAATATCAAAGAAATACGGTTCTCAGCCGCTTGTGAAGTTGCCTGCTCAGAGAAATAGCAACCCTTGCGGCGAAATCGTGCACTGGCACCAGTGATAACTCAAAGTCCTCAGTTCGAAACCAGCAATACTAATATCTTAAATGTGTGGTAAATTCTTCGATTTACCAGCAAAACAGTAACGTTATTCTGTGAGAACTCTGTATACGTTAAACCATGCAAGCGTCTAAAAAAAAACTGAGTTGATATTATTTTCTCCAAGCAAGTCGGGCAATTAAAGTACGATAAATTCAGTTTTGTTTATTTAATTAATAATTGTAATATCATTTTGCATCATTGTACTAGTAACTTGTTTTAATGATGATCAATTACATTTATAATTTCTGTAAATAGATTATCGTAATACAATCTCACATCATAATTAGTAACAAATGAATAAAATAAAAGGATATTCTAGTATTATTATTGTTACGAAAACTAATATTGGTTCAAGAAAAACCGGGGAGTAGGAGAAGAAGTATTGGCATTTAATTAACAACAGAATCATTAAGAAAAATCGTAATTTAACTGAGTCATCTGTTGATGAACTCTACATTAAGTCATGCAGGTTTCTTAACTTTTGTAAAAACACAGCTCAAAAAAATGAGAATATAAAAGTATTTATGTCTTACATAATACTTCTGTGGTTAGACCTGTGAAACAAGATTCAGCAAACAAGGAAGTACCCTCACGCCTTAAAAATCTTATAAAACATTTTTTGTCCGTTAATTTATCTAATAAGTAGAACCTTATGGTATACGTATTCATTCCACATTGTTCAGTTGTTAATTTATTATTTTAATTCTTTCATACGACAATACGTCACCCGCTATCAATATATTTCAAGTTTGTGTTAGTCATGTGACAACTAAGTTAAGTAAACTGAAATGGAACAGCTGGTGATTGAGCACATAGATAAGAAAGACTAATTGACGTCAAGTACACTGAAATACATGGAATGAACAGACATTGGTAGCCAACAGTAAGCTGGGTAGTCTTGTCATACAGTACTTAAGTACCATGTTCCAAACTTGGATTTCGGAACGCATTCTGGAGGACGCGGGTTCAAATCCCTATACGGCCAATGCAGCTTTGGGTTTTCCATGGGTTCCGCAAATCACTATCACTCTAGGTGAATGCCGAAATAGCTCGTTTAAAAGCTCATGGCAGAATTACTCCCCGTTTCCCTATTCTTTCCCGCCTCAAATGACCTCGACAAAACGTAAAGCCACAGCAAAAAAAAAAAAGACTAGAGGGTACAGCATTTTTTCAGCCAGCGTATAAGAAGGTTATGCCTACTAAGAAATATCTCACACAAAGGACCTGTCGCGATTAGCGGGTAGTTTTACGAATAAATGACTGGCCATAACCCTGACGGTTACTGATTGTGAAAGTTGGTACGACATGCGCGTGGTGTTGCAGGACATGGAGACGTTCGACCTGGAGGACTTCAAGTACAACTCTGTGAACATGACGGCGTTCCGGCTGGTGGCGGTGGAGGACGCGCGCGTGCGCGCCGCGCTGGAGCAGATGTCGCGGTTCGCGCCGGTGGGGCCGTCCATCCTGCACAAGACGGGCGTGCTGCAGGCGGAGCCGGCGCTGCTGCACGACGCCGTGCACGTGTTCGCGCGCGGCCTCGCCGCCCTCGACCGCAGCCACCAGCTGCGGCCCGCCAACCTGTCCTGCGACCACGAGCGGCCCTGGGACGACGGCCTCTCGCTCTACAACTACATCAGCTCCGTGGTCAGCACGCACTGCGCTGCCAAGGCTAGTCCATTCCGGCGCGCTCTACAATCACAAGACGGCACTAAATACACTCATAAAACAAAACAAAATTTCTGTTTGTCAAATATAAAATTTTATGCTTTTAGCAAGCGTAATGTTTGTGAAATTCCACTAACGTTTTTGTGGTTTTACCGCTGCGTCAGTGATGTTGTTACTGTCAACGTTTCGACACGTAAACTGCGGCTTTCCTTGGGGCTATTTCTGGCTGATTTAATCCACTACTGACGGCTTGTTACATCACATTATCGTAGCGTAACTACAGTAATGGATTAATCCAGCCCAAAAAAGCCGTAGGTGTAAACAGCCGTCAGCAGGAGATTAAATCAGCACGAAATGGTCGTAAGGAAGGCCCCAGCTTTGGTGCCGAAACGTTGGCAGTAATAATATCGTTCAATGCAGAGATAAAACTGCAAAAACAAAGTGGAATTTTAGAAATATAAAACTAAATTCCTCCAAGCGAACAAAACAGTTTCCACGAACTCACCAGAAAAATTACATGAAGATACATCACAATGTTAAATCCATTAACCAAGTTATTCCAGTTAATCTACATAGTTCTCTGAATATCTATACAGGTTTGGTACTTAGCTAGATGGTTAGGAGGGATACTGGGCACAATTGAAAATAAAGAACGGTTGGTCTAATAATCAGTGACTAGACTATGGATGAAAAAATATTCTAAACACTCTGAAAAGTTGGCAGACATGCTCTTGGTAATATCTCTGTTATTCATTGTCGACTGTCACTCAGGAAGAAACAAAACAGACAAATTTTATTAAATAAAACAAAACTTAGTTTTTAAGATTTAAACACGTTCGTTTTCATTTCAGGGAATTGAATTCCGTGTTTTACTGCCGTCAGAGTACTTAAAACATTTCCACTATCGGTTACTACATCAGGTGAATAGCTCATAAGTTTAATTTAAAATTATTTAAAATGTACTTACAATCTGGGCTTTCCTAGACATCTATAATGATGTTTAACACAATTAGAAAACAGCAAGGCAGTATTGAACCTTTGAAAAGAGAAGACAAAGAATTAATAACACCAGTTAGAATTTAGGTGTCTGCAGGTGGCATGTTATATAATGTGATTAATTCAAGAGGGGCACAGAGAGAACATGTCATTGATTAAAAGTTGGAAGAGAAATTGCTTGTTGAATAAATAAAGTGTAAATATCATTTGATAGAAAACTCAACTTGGCAGGACTCAATGGGAAGGTGGAAGAGAAAGATACTGGAGAGAGTGTTGAGGATATGTTCCAAGGAAATGAGGAAATTAGGACATAAAACCTTGCTCAGACTATTTATTATGGTGTGGTAATATGACAGATGCAGACAGCTCGATTTGTTTGTGAAAATTACAGCAAGGCAATTTCAGTAATTGATATCATAAAGTAGTTGGCTTGGAGTCATTTTGGTGATGAGACCTGAAAGTATATTGTAGAAGAATTAGGTTTAATACGTGAAAGGGTAAAGATGATCATATCAATAAATTAGCGCCTGATCTCAGGCATAAAGCAGTGGTTTAATTTTCTTTGGTAAGTAAAAGAGACTGAGATTTGAATGATTTAGGAAGGAAATGCTTGACGATTTAGCGGAAACATTAAAATAATTTAAATAAAAATTCACAAATATCGAAACTAGATAAGAAAATTGCGCTGAAATACAAAAATTCGTGAAATGGGAAAATAGGCGGTTTAGAAAATTGACACCTGGGCTACGTTGAAAATAAAGTTTTAAACAATTAAAAGTAACCCATTAATGGCGTCAGTTTTATGCTTTCATGATGTCTATTTGTAATAAATTTATGTGGTTTTCGTGCTGGTTATCTATATGGTCCACTGTTTTTATTCGACTTATATCTTGTAGTTTATGTGTTTTATACTTGAAGTAACACAAAAATATCCAGTAATTACTTGATTAGGTGAGCGGTTTTCTTTACATTATGATCTCCATATTCCTTTAAACTCTTGGTCCTTAAACAACCACAGTATAACATTTCTTCTTCAGTTGTGAAGTCTGATATTGGCACGAAGCTATATCAGCACGTAAGCCTCCGTATACACACGACCGCCTCTTGAAGCTGAGACGCTGCTGTTGTAGAACTGATCTGTGTGGATATTTTAGCCTTAAGTACGGCGTAAAAGAGGAAATATTAAGAGAAAATGGAGACTGAAAATATTAAAACTACAAATGGTGAAGCAGAGAGAAGAAATGAGTAAGTTTAAAAAGCGGAAACTCTAGTGGGTAAATAAAACTTGTAATGATTTATTAAAATATTGAGAAAAATACTGAAAGAAAAAATAAATAAAAAATCTCGAAATTACAGAACAGGAAAGAATATCAGGCAAATGGAGAACAAGTATTCTTAACTGAAAACTCAAAGAAGGGGATAGCTCACAATCGTTGTTTTGTAAATCTGCTAAACACAAGTCTAACATTACTATTATTGTTATTATTATAAGAATAAACCTGACTGAAATAGCATATCGCTTGGATGAACAATTTCTTACCCGTGAAAAATCTTGTGTCGAAGACATATGCGTTTTTCGTCACGTAAGTGAGAATGCCCTGGAATTTAATTAAATTACACAAATGGATTACGTAAACCTAGACAAGGCATTTGAAAGAATGATAGTGACGGATTTAAATCAAATCCTCGGAAGAAAAAATTACCGCCACATCCAACAATAACAAAAATTTTGAGTGACATGTTCACTCATAAGAACATGGAAATAAAATACGGTGTGAAATTATCTGCAAAATACAAGGCATTTCAATTGGTTACCTATTCATTAATTTAATTATGGATTAAATAATTACAGCGGTAAAGGAATGAGATGGTTTACTTATATAAAGGGTAGTGCTAATGTATGTAAAGCTGGTGTGTTGTACGTAAAGACACACTTTTCTCCATGACCCCCTACTTCCACACTCGCGGTTGTGGTGGTAGATAGCCCTTGGTCTCCTTCTATTAGTAAGGGAGTTTGGTTGCGGTGGGTGGAAGAGGGTGGATGAGGGTGGCAAAAACGTGGCAAAAATTCATCCTCCGTTAGTTTGTGCTCACAAAACTCGAAAAGTCGATTGTCTTAAATTTTTGGAAGAACGGGGTGGGTGGCACGAGGAAATTTTTTAACAACCAAAAATTTAAAAACCATCCCCTCTCCCCCTTTGCACCCCTTAATTTCTATACAAACCCTACATATTATATGAGTTCGATGGAACTTTGCACTAATATACTTTAAAACAAACTGATAAATAATGTCAACATTTGGTTTGCAAAACTCCAAACCCTCTTCCTCTTTCCACCCCATCAATTTTTGTCAATGTTGTTTGTACGTATCCAAAGTTTTTATCTGATATTTATGGAACTTTGCACACGTTTACTTTAAAACAAACATAAAAATACTGCCTACGTCTGGTTTGCAAAATCCCAATCCCTCTCCCTTTACCCACTCCTCTCTTAATTTCAATATCGTTTATTGAAACCCACTGTTTTTATCAGGTTTATAATTTAAAACAAAGAGAAAAATATCGTTTACATTATGTTTACAAAAAACTATTTACTCCTTTCCACCCTCTTTTGTACGTTATCGATAGAATTTTTCACACATATACTTTAAACAAACAGAAAAATACTGTCTACATTTGGTTTTCAGAAATTCAACACCTCTCCCTCCTTGCAACCCCCTTAATTTTTACGAATGTTCTTTATACTAAGCTACAGTTTCAATTCCGTATTCAAGTAACTTTGTACAAGTATTCTTTAAAACAAACAGAAAAATACTACCTACCTTTGGTTTGCAAAAGCCCAATCCTCTCTCCCTTTAACCCCACCCATCTTAATTTCCAATATTGTTTATAGAAACCCATAATTTTTATCAGATTTCAATGGTACACAGCACAAGTATAATTTAAAACAAAGATAGAAATTTTGTTTACATTCTGTTTACAAAAAAAAAACTCTTTACTCCTTTCCTCCCCTAATTTTTGTCAATGGTCGTTGTACGTACCCAAAGTTTTTATCCGATATTGATGGAACTTTGCACACATATACTTTAAAACAAACATAAATACTGTCTACATTTGGTGTTCAGAAATCCAGTTCCTCTCCCTCTTTCCGACCCATTTAATTTTTGTGAATGTTCTTTATACTAAGCTACAGTTTCAATTCAGTATTCAATGAACTTTGTAAACGTATTCTTTAAAAAAACAAAAAATACTGCCTACCTTTGGTTTGCAAAAGCTCAGTCCCTCTCTCCCCCACCCCTCTTAACATCCAATATTGTTCATAGAAACCAATAGTTTTTATCAGATTTTCATGGAATACTGCTCACGTATATTTTAAAACAAAAAGAAAAATATTGTCTAATTTCTGTTTAGAAAACCCAACCCGTTACTTCTTTACCCCATTTATTTTTTGCAAATGTTCTTTATACAAAGTTACAGTTTTAATCCAATTTTGATGGAACTTTGAACACTTATACTTTAAGACAAAGAGAAAATATGGTCTATATTAGGTTTATAAAAACCCACCCACTTTCCCCCATCACTCCACTTAAGTAAAATTTATATTCAGATTTTTGCAAATATCTCAAAAGTGATAGTAAATCGGCGCAAATTCAAAAAAAAAATTTGGATTCTTCTAGAATATACTAGAATGTTCTTGAATGCACTAAAATGTTCTATATTACGACACATTTTCAGCTATTAAAAAAATGTAAATAATTTTAATGAGACATATTTTGTGTGTGAACCGATTTTACTGTACTTTCGCTGGCGGGTTTGCTGTTTTTGGAGGGAGTAACATAAGCTCCTTTATACCCAAGAAATATTTAAGGTTCTGGGCAAAAACATAAAATCCTTTAAAGTACTTGATAATCGCGAATCAGCTAGTTCTGATATAATTTGTTACTTTGATGACGCGACAGTCAAGACAATCTGCAAAGGTCTTTGCGGAAAAATAACCTTTCACGAGAGCAATAAAACATGGTGATCACTACAGCTGAAACTATTATCATCACTATCTCTACAACATTAGTGATATAAATTGGTAATAGACAACAAAATTATGGAGCAAGTAATGGAAGCTAGTTATCTAAGTTACCTAAGTCTTGTAACTGATTGATTTTGAGGGCCCCTGATTTTGGATACCAGTTGGAATAATAATCAGATAGTTACAAACAACAGCGAACATTGAATAAATTTCAAAATGCGCTTAGTTAAATATATATACTTGGCTAGATAAAGCTTTCTTATCACTATAGGAATGATTAGAAGCAAGTTTAATATCAATTTAATGTACACGTGTTGTAAAAGAATCATACGAATTAAAGTAAATATATGGGCGCAATAACAAAGTGCATATAAATGACGAAATGAGCATAAAATGGGTGCTTCAGTCGAAATGTTCTACAAAGAATCATGCCACTGCTTAACTAACTCAAGGTTCTAGTAGTCAAGAGCATTAATCACATCTAAATATCGGAGAATAAAAGAAGCTCTCGCAGCTATGTTCTTGTTTTAACCCGCTTTACAGTTTCACAGATAAAGGCCCCAATTTGTCTACTTTCGTAGAGCAGAGTAACTTTACCGGCACGCTACTGCTGATGAGACGTCAACGTGTTGGTAGTTCTGCACGCCTGAGGTTGTCTTCTGCCGACCCTGTGCGGGTAGCACATCACGGGGACTAAGAAGTACTGTAGTTTAATTATTTACCACTGCAGCCCGTGGCAGGCTGCATATAATGAAAGACTGCCCCATCCCTTTTATATAAGTCGTGGGTGGTGTGGCGTGTGTCTGACCCCCCCCCCCCCCCCCGCCCCCAGGAATGACCCTCGCATTAGATGGCGGTGGTAGAGTCTGTCTGCCCCGTCGGCGAGTTGGCAGTGACGTCCTCGGCCTTCACCAAATGACCAGTCCGCAGCGTGTGTCTCTCTCGGTCCGTGTGGACTGAAGAACTGACGAGGTTCTCGAATCACCGGCAGACCTACAGTTGTATACTCTGTTGATTCCATAGACTGAGAGGAAGTAAAACCTCTCCTTCGTTGTCGTGTATATTAGGAGAAAGCCTGCACGAAACACATGTGTAACAAGCCGTCAGCAAATTGCCCACTTACTTAAAAACAGAGGCGCGAGATACTACCGACGGTTCTCATTGGTGGAGATGGTTTCGTGTGGTCGCACTCTGCCGACCGACGTTAATCAGGCGCAAGTGGATCTTCCCGTTTACCATTGATTATAGCAGCCATTTTGAAATCATACCAGAATACTAAATCTGATATCACTACTGTCTTATACTGGTTTATACTGTCTGTAAATGTGTCTGAGCTCTACTCAGCACAGATTATCTGTCGCGTGTTGGCCGAACTAGTAGCAAACTTATCCACTGTGGGTCCGTTCCAGCGTCTACTTACTGCCAACTGAGGTACTTCCGGTTTCCAGGCGGCATCTGTAAGTTCCTAGCTGGGACAAAGGTATGCACAGAGACTTAACTGGTCTAAAATTGGGACGTAGGTGCTCCTTGAATAATGTAAAGAATTGCGGTTACTTGATTTATTCGGCGAGAGCAGTTGTATGGTACAATTACAATCGACTGGTACATGAAATCAGCATTCCTGGTATTAGGATGATGGACCATAGGATCCGATGTTGAGACAGAATGCATTACAAGCCAGCAGAGGGAGGATTCTTTGGAAAGAATGCCCAAAAATGGCTTGATTAGACCGTAACAGGTCCTCACTACTAAAAATCACATCGCGGACTGGGGTGAATCGTGTGCAGCAAAGAGACGCCCTCGATTCCGGAAGGTGGGGAAAGCCTTCCTCTCATTGGCTGACAGTCACTACGAACACGCGTGTGTATCACGTGCCCATAGTGTGTTAGCCTCATGTACTGGTTGTGCTGTACAGCGTTCCCACAGTAAGAACTGCCTGCCCAGCGGCCTTGGCGCCGGTGTCGTGTACTAGCGGTGTAACCTTCCTGCTACCGTGCTGGCTTGGAAGTACTCTGCCTTCATTATTACTAAACTCTATACTAACATCTATATAAAAATCAGCTACCGCGACATATCTACGGTTTCATAGATTTAAAAAAAAATAAACTGCCAAATTAAAAATTAGAACATAATAACAGAACACAATATTAACTTCATCTTGCATAAAAAAAAAACATTTTGAGTTTGGAAATACATTAAAGTAACGAGACAACTTTGGGGCTTAGGTAATAACAGAGCTTGGAGCAAAGTCGATAAATAGAAGTCACCGAAATGAAAATGTTGGGAAGAATAATAGAGAAAAAAATACGACGATATGAATAGTGAACGCTAACATTTCGGAAAACGTAATATAACAGATAGAGCGGAGCGGACTGAATACTATAATGGCTACCACTCTGGTAGACTAGATAAAAAGGGCAAGAAACAATTACTCAAAAGGGGGAGGAAAAATGAAACCACTAAAAATATGATACAGGAGTGACATAGAATTTTGATGAATTAGAGATGACAATATCTTTAAAAATTGCAGAAGAATTTCCTTATGAAAAATTATGATATCCACAACATTTAGAGGTTCGACATTCATAAATACAACTTGTTGACCAAAATATGTTAGGCGATATTCGTAAAATATGATATTATCCTGATATAAATTGTAACATTGCGGTATTATCTATTTCCATGTCAACTTTTTTTTTACCCTTCCGTTCACAGGTATATTAGCCTGTAAAACTAGAAATAGCTTCAACGCTTGTAAGTTTGACGGACTACTCTACCGTAATCTCCTTCAGTCAATCCATTTTATTTTATTAATAGTCAATTTCATAATTTAGTCATCCGTGTATAACAACATTACGAAGCAGGATAGCTTTTTATCTCATTTCATCGAATTTATATAACATTGGAGATAACAAATAAAAAGTATCAGAAACAGGTAGCCTCAGGAAGAGTGGGGGTATGTCTGCATACCAACTCGCTTGAAACCTTCCTTGTGTAAATAACCTCAGTCTCTGGACTTGCCATATTAGGGTCAGAAGATGATTAAATTAAAAGAACGTGAACCCTTATCTGCCATCAGCCTCTATAACCACTCATTGTTTAAATCCATTTAATTATGCATTGGTTTTAAATTATCGTGAAAGGTGTGTTGCAAATTATTTTTGAATTAAATTTACCATCATGGTAAATGAAGATTTTCACTAATTATTATGGTACATGAATTTTACGTCCGAAAGGATAAAAAAAAAAAAGACTTTCATTCTTATAATATAGGCGTAAGTTTTTACGGGAGTAAGTCGTAAACCAAGGTTATGAAACGAGTTTCTTTCTCGCCAACGTTATAAAACAGAGAAAATGAAATCTTCAAATTACAAAGAGGAACTTTGTAAAATTTGAATAGTGTATTTAAAAAATTACTTTATAGAAACTGTTAAGATTATTTTGTTTCGAGACACCAACATGCCGTTATTTTGTGTGAACGGCTGAAAACTTGTGAGGACTGTATAGTATGTCTTTCGCTGTCTTACCACTTCATCTTAACTTTTTCCTGGAGACAGAACACAGGCACATAGTTAACAAAATAATGTTACAATAACCAACTGCATTAGAACCTCGTTTACGCAAAAGCTTCGATAGTGTCGGTTTAAAATTGACGATTTAGCGTGGTTGGCAGTCGCACCAGACTTCAGGTAACTATGCAGCACAGTAACATTTGCTGAGGTCACGAAACTTATGAACTATTAGACTCATCATTATACAAAATAAGTGTTGACATATTATTCTCAAGCTGGATATCAAGTGACACTAGCAAATTTACCATGGAAAGTATAAATGTAAAATAGCTGCACATATATTTCAAAGGGTAAAATTGGGAAAATAAAGCCGATAATTATCAGAAGTATTTACTGAAATATTTGAACACAAGCAATTTACCTTATTTTTTAAGTTATCTTTACGAACTTTGAAATGTCTGGAGGCCATGCTGTGGTTAGACAAACAATCGTGAAGTCAGAATTTGATTTGGCCCATAAGTGAAAGTGATCACGTGATGGCTATCCGTCAATGCGATTCAGAGTGTTTTTACACCGATTTCCATGCTGAAGGCGGGGTGATTCATTGCCACGGACTCAAAACTCGGCATCGCCGTAACGTGCATTTGGTATTTGGGCGTTTTTTCCATAATCGTCTTCGTGAATCCTGGAACAATCTATGCTATCAGTCTCAATACTTAGATGTTAAACAAGCAGAGTAACACGCAACTGTAACGATGGCAACACCAAATTCTTCCTCAGGATTGATTGCCCTTATTACCCTTATATTAACAGAACATAGAGCCCCGATTAAAAAATATTAAAAGAATAGTGTTAGAATTTATTTGAACTCGATTCTTTCTCAGGACGTTACTGTGTTAAAATTCTGCAGAACATATGTTTTTGATAAAGTTTTTTGATAAGCACAGCTGTGTTAGCAATAAAATGATTCGGAGAAACGTTTTAAGCCAAAGACAGTGGTTGCGAGATCTGTATGTGATTTAATCTAAGAATGTAATCTGTGTTTACATATTACCTTTACCCTTAAGTAAAAGCACCGAGTTCAGTAGGAAATAAAAAGTCTAAGTCACTTAACGCTATCATATGGTCGGCGTGCTTACATTGTTTGGTTCACTGTCATGGATGTGCACAACCAGTTGTTAGGTTTAGATCTAGAAACGGGATATTTTCTTTTAGATAACTCGCTATTGGAGTTAAAGGGAAACACTCTTCTAGGATCTATTTGTTACCATTGTCATCTTAAAGGCTTCCAATTAACTAACAGAAATGCTAGGCAAGATAATGAGGATAGTGATGTAGTATGTGGATTATACGTGTATTACTTACCAGAAGGGCGTTTGAAAGAAAATCGATTACAGTCTAAAAACTTAAACCGATTAGGTTGCTTTTAAATATGACGTTTTAATGAAAAATGTGCCTTTATATCAGAGTAATTGTCAAGGAAGATCTAAATTCAACAGCCATCAATTGTAACTTCTGTGATACTCGTACATATTATTATTATTATTATGGAACTTACACCTATTATTTACAATCAATCCCAATACTTTGAAATGTTATTAATTTATTAATGATAAAAAAAAGAGATGCAATAAACATACGCACCATAAAAATATATTAGCAGTTCATAAATAAGCACCTATGATACAAATTCAGTGTAATGAAGTAACCGTTACATTGTTTATAGAAAATATATCGCACACGTGAAAGCATTATGCGAAAAACGTTCATATTGTCGCGTTGCAACCGGGGCAGGTGTGAATTCGAAGGTTACTTGTCAATGAACACAGCACTTAAACTGAGAACAGGTTTATTGAGAACTCAAACATACACGCAGCACTGACTGCCTCTTGGGCAGAATGCTCTTCTATTTATACACAGATAGAACGTACTAGAGATTACAAGAGTAGTTAACAAATGAAATGTGTAGAAGTTACAAGTGACCTTAGGAAACATGTAGAATCTTCTGGAAATAATAAACAGAATTAAATAATTTTTGTCAGTGGGCGGGATTGAACCGGCGACCTTCGGTACCGCAATTCGTGACGCTACCCGCTGCGCCATGCTGGCAGACGGTACACTGGCGTTCATGCGGCATTGCTCCCTCTCCTGAGGAAAACAGCGTCCCGCTGTTAGATTTCTTTTGGGGCACGCTGAAGTGTCCTGGATCTTGATCTTGTCGTGGGTCCTCTGTATGGCAGTTCTGGAGGGCCCCTCCTGTTTGTACTATTATCTTCCTGTCCGACTTCCTCAGTATCCAAACCGTCCTCAGAGTCCTTGAACAAGAAGCTGGTTGTGCCTAGCTGCTCGTCAGGATTGTAGTAAGGCTTCATGCGGAGGACGTGAACAATGTCCCTTCGCTTTCGTCGTTTCGAAGACGGCTCATAATCCTCGACTTCGTATGTGACGTCTGACCGGCGGCGTATGACACGATACGGACCAAAGTACCGCTTCAGTAACTTTTCTGATAGCCCAACCTTCCGGACAGGGGTAAAAATCCATACGAGATCTCCTGGGTTGTACGCAACAGGTCGGTGCTTGCCGTCATACCGCTGACGGTCCCTCTCCTGGGTGGCCAGTGTTCGTATGCGAGCCAGCTGTCTTGCTTCTTCGACCCTGGTAATGAGCTGTTTTATATAGTCATCCTGAGTGTCGTCCGGCTGGAATGGGAACAGCGTATCCATTGTGGTCTCAGCTTCACGGCCATGGAGCAGAAAAAACGGAGTGAAGCCTGTCGTATCTTGCCTTGCTGTATTATAAGCAAATGTGACCACTGGCAGTATTGTATCCCAATCCTTCTGCTCAACATCCACATACATCGACAGCATATCGGCTAATGTCTTGTTGAAGCGTTCTGTGAGACCGTTTGTCTGAGGGTGGTATGCAGTTGTCATCCTGTGGACAACGTCGCATCTTGACATGACCTCTGATACTAGTCTTGACTGGAATACCTTTCCACGATCGGATATCATCACACGTGGTGCTCCATGCTTCAAAATAATGTCTTCTACTAGAAATTTTGCAACCTCTGGAGCTTCTGCAGTCGGCACAGGTTTGGTGACAGCGTAGCGCGTGAGGTAGTCGGTGCAGACTATTATCCATCGGTTACCGGTTGTCGACTTCGGGAACCTCCCCAAAAGGTCGATCCCAATTCGGTGGAATGGAACTGCTGCAGGTGGAATTGGTACTAGATGACCTGGAGGTAATTGCGGCACATGTTTCCGTCGCTGGCACTCTTTACAGTGACTCACATAATGCTTGACAGATCGGTAGAGACCCTTCCAGTAATACCTGCGTCTGATTCGGTCCAGGGTCTTCACAAATCCCAGATGACCGGATATTGGAGCGTCGTGGAAATACTTGAGAATAGCTGGCTGGAGATGAGCTGGAACGACCAGAAGCCACTTGGGGCCTAGTGGATCGTAGTTGTTCTTATACAATGTCCCATCTATCAATTGAAACCCTCCTTTGGCCGGTTCTCCTTTCTCCAAGGCGTCTATGGTTCTTAATAACTCTGAATCTTCCCTCTGTTCAGCTGCAACGTCACCTAATTCAGCGAGGGCTGAAATTCCATTCATGCTGTTGTGTTCTATTAAAGGATTCCTTGAAAGGCTGTCGGCATCCTTGTGTTTGCGTCCGTTTTTGAATACCACCGTGACGTCGTACTCTTGAAGTCTAAGTGCCCATCTTGCTAGTCGACCTGATGGATCCTTCAAGCTGGTTAGCCAACATAAAGAATGGTGGTCTGTTACGACGGTGAAAGGTTTGCCGAATAAATACGGACGAAACTTGTTGATAGCCCAGACAACTGCGAGGCATTCTTTCTCGGTTGTAGAGTAGTTTATCTCGGGCTTAGAGAATACTCTTGATGCATAGGCTATCACCTTCTCAGCACCTTCCTGAATTTGCACAAGCACTGCACCGATCCCATAACCGCTGGCGTCAGTGTGAAGTTCAGTTTCTGCATTCTCGTCGTATAAGGCTAGAACTGGTGCGGAAGTTAGAGCCTCCTTAAGTGCCTGGAAAGATCTTTCTTTAGTTTCATCCCAGTAAAACTTGGCGTCTCCCTGCAAAAGTTCTTGCAGTGGACGTGCCATGTTACAGAATCCTTTTATGAAACGCCGGAAGTATGAGCACAGCCCAAGAAAGCTTCTCACATCACGAATGTGCTGAGGAGTTGGAAATTCCATGACTGCCCTTACTTTATCTGGATCAGCGCGGACGCCATCTCCGTTGACCAGGTGCCCCAGGATTTTTATCTCTCTGGCGACGAAGAGGCACTTCTTCGGATTGAGGCGGAGTCCTGCAGTCTGAACACACTTCAGCACCGTTGACAGGCGACTCAGATGTTCTTCAAATGTTTTCGAGAAAACAACAATGTCATCTAAATAACAAAGACACGTCGTCCACTTAAGGTGTCGAAGTAAGTTGTCCATCATGCGTTCGAATGTGGCCGGAGGCGTTGCATAATCCGAATGGCATTACTTTGAATTCATAGAGGGCCATCAGGTGTAATAAAAGCCGTCTTTTCTCTGTCAGCTTCGTCAACCTCGATTTGCCAGTAGCCTGTCTGCATGTCCATGGTTGAGAAGTATGTAGCTCCTTTCAAGCAGTCTAAGGCGTCGTCGATGCGCGGCAGTGGGTAGACATCTTTCTTTGTGATTTTGTTCAGCCGCCGATAGGTCGACACAGAATCGCCACGTACCATCCTTCTTCTTTACGAGGACCACCGGAGATGACCAAGGACTCTCCGAAGGTTTGAATAATGTCATTATGCAACATCTCGTCCACTTCCTCTCGAATTATTCGCCTTTCGACTGGTGACAATCGGTACGAGCGCTGGCTAATGGGCGGATGATCCCCAGTATTGATACGATGCTTTATCGTGGGGCCGTTTCGTCTGACCTTTTTTTGCTGGGGTGTGAATACACCAGAGAATTGGCGTAGTATAGCTAACACCCGGTGGTGTTGTTCCTTGGTCAGGCCGGACCCTATTGGCAGTTCCATAGTTGTTTCCTCCAGCGTGTTGTCGGTACTAGTAACAGAGCATGGATCTTCGTTAATGACGTTGAGCTCGCCCTCCTGGACTGGTTCAGCTGTCCCTATGCACATTCCCTTGGGGATAATTTGTGACTGCTCGTGACAGTTGGTGATCCAAATGTCTCCTCGACCACCGATAATGCTTATGATAGCCGCTGGTATGTAGATTTCTTTCGTGAGCCTAATAACTTTCTACTATCGACAAGCACTTCAGGTTGCGGTCGTCCGTGTTTTTGACTTGGACTCTTCTCATTGCGAACGGCGGGATTGTCACGTTGTCAACGGCGAATAACTTCCCAGAAGATTCTGTGTTACGTGTACCCGTCGCAACGACTTCTTCAATTTGCAGCTCAGATGTTCCACAGTCAATGACAGCTTGGGATGCCTTAAGGAAAGTCCCATCCAAGGATGACATTATGACTACATTCTGTTAAAATATGACAAATTCAACTGGCTGGGTCCTGTTGTTGAATGGTTATTCTCGGCGACACAAGCTCCAGCTGGCTGGACGTACTTTCCATTTGCGACCTTTAGCACAGTTGCCCCCGTATCACGGAACATTGTCTTCTTTAGTGTGCGACGATAATTGTCCGACAATACGGAGAAAGAAGCTCCTGAATCAACCAGCGCCCGGACAGGTTGGCCGTCGATTATACGTTGATGAGATTTCCCGACATCTTAGTGACTGTCATCCATGGAGGATTTTCATCTGCGGCGGCCTCACCTCCGTAGATGGTCGCCTTGCTTAGTTTTCCTGCGTGCGGCGGCTAGGGGAAGCGGCTGGTAGCTCTGTCCGGCGACGATGAACGGCAGCGGCGCGTCGGGGATCGACCTCGTCTAGGGTACGGCGAGATGGGCTTCTTCCCGTAGGTCGACCGAACTCGTCAGCGGGTGGCTGCCTGGGGTAGAACTGTTCTGATGGCGGACGTCTTGCGGCAAAATAATCGTCAAATACTCGTCTTCTCTCTCTGCAGTATCGTACGACATGTCCATGGCGCCCACAGTGGAAACATACTGGCGCGTTGTCTTCTGTCCTCCAGACGTCCGTTTCGTCTGCGGGACGTCATAGGTGCCGGAGGATTTGGTTGTGGCCGTGTCGGCCGGTTCCTAGGCTGCCGTTTGGCAGCTGCAGCATACGTCATATCAGGGCGAGGCCATTCTTCACGTCGAGTGCGATTGGCTCGGCAGACAGGAGCTATTGTCTGAAATACCTCTTTTTCCGCCGCGTCGGCTCCTTCATGACCCACTGGGCTTACATCCATGGCCATGATCTGATGCTCACTCGGTTCAAGAGTCCCAGCTGCCATGAACTGTTGTAATTCTTCTCTCACAATTTGTCGTATGAGAGACGCAAAGTCGTGCTGGTCTTCCACAACTGCCATAGGGACTACGTTGGGAAGTCTGTCATACTTCTTTCGCCCAACCCTCCTTTGTTGCATCTCCTCAATCCGCTGGCACCACTTGATGAACTCTTCCGTCGTAGCGACGTCTTTTATCAGAAGAGCTTGGTACATGTCTTCTGCAATACCTTTCATTAGGTGCGTGATTTTGTCGGCTTCAGTCATATTCGGGTTGACTACGTTGCATAGGGCCAAAACATCCTGTATGTAAGATTGCGTCGGCTCCCCATGTCGTTGGGGGTTCTTCAGTTGTTCTTCCGCCGAGCGGATTTGTCGCTGGTGGTCCCCAAACGTTTTCTTAAGTTCCGTCTGGAACATTTCCCAGTTATTCAGTTTTTCTTCGTTGTTCTCGAACCACTGCTGGGCGGTTCCGTCCAGATAGAAATAAACATTTGCCAAGCACATGGTATGATCCCACCTGTTGTACTTGGCGACTCGGTCGAACCCTTTTAGCCATTTGTTAGGATCCTGTCCAGCGTCTCCAGAGAACACCGATGGGTGTCGAATGTGCAGCTGGCTTGCCGCCATGGGTTTCCTAATGACGCGGACTTTCGGAAGGACGTACTGAGTATATCCTTTGTAGTCCGGTTCCAGTCCGTGTAGGCGGCGACTTTTACGTTGCCTAATCGGAGCCACGACGATGCAGCTGTTGCACAGGGTACCCGGCGCCTCCACCAAACTATGTCGCGTTGGAACCGGGCAGGTGTGAATTCGAAGGTTACTTGTCAATGAACACAGCACTTAAACTGAGAACAGGTTTATTGAGAACTCAAACATACACGCAGCACTGACTGCCTCTTGGGCAGAATGCTCTTCTATTTATACACAGATAGAACGTACTAGAGATTACAAGAGTAGTTAACAAATGAAATGTGTAGAAGTTACAAGTGACCTTAGGAAACATGTAGAATCTTCTGGAAATAATAAACAGAATTAAATAATTTTTGTCAGTGGGCGGGATTGAACCGGCGACCTTCGGTACCGCAATTCGTGACGCTACCCGCTGCGCCATGCTGGCAGACGGTACACTGGCGTTCATGCGGCAATATCAGTATTTGTCACATCCGCACTCTGTTAAAATATTTAGTATAATATCCCTCTAAAGCAATGTGGCATGATGGTACATAACATATACCCTGCCCCACACATTTTGGGAATCACTTATAGATTTTTTAAATATATTTTTCAACACTTGCTACAATGAAGCTGCCATGGACTTCACTAGTTTTCACTTTGATCGCTATTCTAAACAAACACAATTCAGTGATATGCCAAATTTGAATACACTGCATTTTAAGCTCTTAACTAATTTTTCTAAATCACTATGGCACAATGTCCTTCTTAGCGGCATGTATCCTCGTTTTGGTTTTTGAGTAACCTTTTAACTTGGTATTTACTATGATGGATCATTCCCTCCAGTGATTTTACATTTTGCTGTACCTTCCTGACTGTACATTTGAATCAATACCACTTTCGTTAACAGAGTCTTGTTACTTTGAAAGTGTGTTAATTATCCCTCAGGTATTTTCTAAATCATTCTTTTGAGGATTTTTCGGTTTTGTAAACAATCCCTTTTTTTTTATTGCACTTGGTTATTGATTTGACAGTTGAGATTACTACTTTGTAAATCACTTGTTCGTGTGCTCATTGAAATATTTGTGAATAATTCTGGCTTTTTGTAACAATAAGTTCTAAAATGTATAAAATGTTCTCAGGCCTCCCACCAGGGAACCGAGACAAATCAAATTGACATGTTCCCTTGATGAGAGCCCTAAGAATATTTTATAAAGTTGGTAAATGTTTTTGATACTAACAACATTGGTTCAGTAACCAGCTGTTCAAGATTATGATCTGTGAACAGGATGAGAATGATTTTACTGAGATTGGTGGGTGCATGGTTAATGCTCTGGCCATGCATTATGGAGGACATTTGTTTGAATCCCCATCCAGATTTGGATATTCCATTGTTTTCCCAAATCACTCCAGGTGAATGCCTGGATGCTTCGTACAAAAAGGCCAATGCCGAATTCCTTCCCAGTTCTTGTTACCTATCCTTTCCCACCTCTAATGATCTCGATGTCGATGAGGTGTAAAGTCATGATAAAAAAAAAAGAAGAATGATTTTACAAACTAATTTATCCAAGGCACTAGTACTTTTAACGTAAATACTGCAGTTGATATAAGGCAAGTTGAAGTCACGTCCTAGTATTATTGCATGGTTGAGCTATTTTAGTTACCTATTTATTTACCTATTTATTTACCATGTCAGTTATGTCATCATAGGTGGATGGTAAATGGTGTCTTTCACAAATTTATTTCAGGTTACATTAAGTTTATTCCATATGATCTCACAAATCATACCGATGTTCTATTTCATTACACAAGAGGAATTTACTGACTGCTATAAAAAAATTCGAATGCTATCTGTCCTTACAGAAAAACATTCACACTGCTATTGAAAATTTCTGCAGAACTTTTATCCAGTTATGAGCAGCATTCTGTGCCCATTACAATATTCACTTCTTTGCTGCCAATAACACTTTCTAATTCAGGCTGTTTTTACAAACATTTCTACAGTTACCACGATAATTTCCTAATCTGCTCTAACTTTTAGTGTTGACTATAGGGCTGCCATTACTGTATTCAAGGCCTCTTCCTCAGCCTAGAAATCATCCCACTGCCCTAACATAGTGCCTTGCCCCTGTGTAACTGTTTCAGATGTGTAGTACACAATGAACCTATTCAAGAGAGCCCTAGACAACTCATCCCTATGGCAAAGATCAAGGAATCTGCAGCCAAGATGGCCATAAAGCACTTGTATTTTTTTAACTGCTTAACGTCTCTTAACACTGTAACCTCGGATACAGTGCCTCTGCACTTTAAGAATCAAGAGGTCTGCAATCTATTCTGCAGACACTTAGTTCTGGTGTTATCTTGTGGCTCACCATCTCAACCAGACAGCGGAATGATGAGAGAATAACATCTGACCCAAGGCAGCAAAGATGGTACCATCAACCACCACTATTTGCAGTGGCTTCACCTGTCCACTCATTTGCATCTGGGTTTGGCCTGCTCCATATCTTGGATCAGACCACGCAGAACATTCACTGAATTGACACTGGTTTTCCTCCACGAATTATCAGCTATTTCCATAAGGCCTCAATAAATCATTCAACATTTGTGTTCCTGACCACTAGAATCCCCTTCCGCAGTTGCTCACACCTGTCTGGCTGTGGGAAACCAACTCACAGGATGACGATTGTGGGAATGAGTCAGCCTCTGACAATTCTTGTGGCTTTGAGAAATAGGAAGCCACATGCCAGTCACTGACATTGCACAGCAATTATCCTCTGCCTGAGTTACTGGTAGGATGATTGATAGGGTAGGACC
>JARYHS010009616.1:0-22975 GCA_031002005.1 Vandiemenella viatica | reverse complement strand
AATAGTTCTTGTGAGTTTTACTTATAGCCTGTTACTAACTAAACAAGATATTCATTTTATGTATATAATCAACAGTATGCCAATACATTAGAATTTTTTTGTTTATCCTCTCCTTGTGTTTCAACCCATTTCATGGAGTAAGTAAAAAATAAAGTCCAATGTACTTCATACTGATATTAACTCCAATATATAAATAATAAAAAAGTTTAAATTTGTTTGGAAACATGTAAGCTTGACAAACTTTGGAAGCCAACTACTACTCCATTATTAAATCAATTGTAAACATCAAAGCAATTAGATAGAATTATTCAATTTACACAGAAAGCTCAGATTATTTAGTACAAATAATATATGGCTGTAGTTTGATTGCTATGTGTTCTCTATTTGAATAGTTAAATATTGAAATTATTGTGAATAATTTCTTCATAGCTCATAACATAAGTAAAAAATCTTAAAATTGATAAAATAGGTAGAAATCAAAATAGTATATAAAACTCCTCAGTTTTTCCATGTTGCAATATTTAATGTATCCACAACATCAAATTGTTGTCTTATTCTGTCATCTTCTACTTTGGATGGTTTGGCTTTTTTTGGTAAATTACTTAATCACAGAAGTTCTCTGAAGAGACCTTTAAACTTTGCCACACTGTCTGAGGTATTTGTAGGTACCACTTGTAGTGAACTTCAATAAAGGAAACTTAGAGAGTCACCATCTCTATCTTTAGGGATAAAGGTTCATAGCATTAACAAACAAGCTTGTTCAGTGAGAGATGCAATATTAAATGAAAATCCAAAAGCTTTTGTACACTCTTTGAACCATAAAGTTTATTGTATTTTACTTGTGGGACCCTGTACCTAAACCATTTTTATATTCCAAATAAGCTAGACAATCAGACGTCATCCAAATATTTCAGCTTCGAAAACAATGAAACAGGGCAGTTCCTTCACTCATACTGTGAAAACTACATTCATTCTCTTTGCACTAGTCATTGCCCACCGCCAGACTTTCTAGTTTACGATGTTTGCAGGAAAACTTATTTTCAATTTCTTCGCCACTGGTACTAATTACACCTGATCTATTTCAGAATGAACCACTTTTCTAAATCATCATCTTGAATACTCTTGTAATACCACTAAAGGAACAAGCATGCATGGAACCTTGTCCTCTCAAAACCTGCCAACCACAATCATCCTTTCTCCCATGTGACCTCTTCTGTCCTATCCCAGCACATCAAAGACTATCTTATTACACCAGCTGTGCCACTCTTCAGGACTTCCTTAAATCTATTCACTTTACCACTCTTATTGCTCAGTATTCTCTTGTTCTGTAACTGTTTGTCTTGACCATTATCTGGACCAAAACACTTTGTCCTCCAAAGCTTATTCTGCTAGAGTTTCAGCCTCTGCATTGCAAAATAACCTGCCTTTCACCTTACTTGCATCTGATATATCATGATTTGCCAAGCTGCTGTGACAAAAACATATACATTAATTACCTTTATGGGAATGAATATTTTCTGGAGTTTAATTGCAACAAAAATTTCAACAACCTTTACTGCCTCCATTTAATCTCTTTACATGTCTCATGCTTTGATAAGTTATTTTAAGTTGTTCACCGGTCAGTGTATATTAGATTTGTGCAAAATCATAATATAAAACATTTTTAAAAAATCAATTGAGCATAAACTCATGATTACCAAATCAATAAGTACATAATTAAGAATGGTATTCTTTCATAAGGCAAGAGTGGTAGTGTGAGATACAGAGGTGTACTGGCAAGATCCTCTCCTCTATGCTATACAGGGTGTTACAAAAAGGTACGGCCAAACTTTCAGGAAACATTCCTCACACACAAACAAAGAAAATATGTTATGGGGACATGTGTCCGGAAACTCTTACTTTCCATGTTCGAGCTCATTTTATTACTTCTCTTCAAATCACATTAAACATGGAATGGAAACACGCAGCAACAGAACGTACCAGCACTTCAAGCACTTTGTTACATGAAATGTTCAAAATGTCCTCCGTTAGCGAGGATACATGCATCCACCCTCCGTCACATGGAATCCCTGATGTGCTGATGCAGCCCTGGAGAATGACGTACTGAAAATGTGCAGGAGCTTCATCGTGCATGAACCACATGTTGTGTCGTACTTGTAAAGGCACATCTTCTAGCAGCACAGGTAGAGTATCCCGTATGAAAATCATGATAACGTGCTCCATTGAGCGTAGGTGGAAGAACATGGGGTACATACTAACGAAACTAAAATGAGCTCTAACATGGAAAGTAAGTGTTTCCGGACACATGTCCACATAACATATTTTCTTTGTTTGTGTTTGAGGAATGTTTCCTGAAAGTTTGGCCGTACCTTTTTGTAACACCCTGTATAAATGACTTAAGTTTTGTGTAGTATTCATTGTGTGATAGCTAATTGTGGGCCAAAATGTAGGCCAAGTGGCAGGCGTAAAAAAACTGTGCTATCCCATTTCAATCGATCTTTCACTCATATATTCCAATGAAATAATTATGCCAGAAAATCTTTGTCTGTTTTCTCCCAAAAGAAGAATGTGTGTTATTTTGTTGCCTGTTGTGATTTCTTTCTCTATGCTTAGTTATAATTTAAATGACAAGGGATGGAGAAATTTGACCCATCTCTCACGAAAGGTGAAGGTAGAAGTGCAGCAGGGAACACACACAAAATTGCAAAACCAAATTTTACAGTTTAAAAACTTATTCATGCAAAGAGAGATGAGTTCTTTGACAAAGGAGATATGTGCCCATTGGGACCCACCACGTGACCAAAAAGATAAATGAGAACAGATTGGAAGTGGAGGGAGGTATGGTTTAATTATATGAAGTTAACTATAGGTTTCTAATAAAAAATAATAATACCACTGGAGGAGGTAAAACACAAAAATAGATACATGTATATAAAATAAAAAATTAATTATAATATATAAATAAGTGAGCAATAATGGAATAAATTTACAAATAATAAACAAGTAGAAATGGTCTTATCAGAGGTTGAGATTAGGTAGATGCCTATTGTCCAAATGTTGGTAAGCTAGTTTCCTATCAATGGAGCTCAGAAGTGGTGGTATTTTGTGGAAACTTTTCAATTCTCCTACATCCTTCTTTCCAAAATCCTTTCCAACACACATTTTTGAGACCATCAAATCTTAAGATTATCTTGGTTCTCTAATACTCATCTTCTGTGCTCCTACATCCTTCTTCCCAAAACGCTACCCACTCACTTCCCCCTGCACATGCTTCAACAGATTAAGTAATTTCCTGTACAATTTGGTTTACAAATCTTTACCTTCTGATTTATTCTCTTAGGCTACCAAATGAATTTCTCGCATGAAATAAACCTTGGTGCAAAACTTGCATAATGCATCTGGCCACCACTACGAATTCCAGCAGTGGTGGATCCAGGGGGGAGGGGGGATAGAGGGCTCAAACTCCCCCCCAAAAGTATTTAGGTCCACCCCCGGCATCAGTAATTTTTTAGATTTGGAGTTTTTTTTTTAGCTCTACTGATTTTTTAAGGACGGCATGAATATATATGAATATATAGCCTACCCTTAGCTGACTCAAGGCCCCTTCCCCCCAAATGAAATCTGCTCAAGCTCTCCATAAATGAAATCCACTCAAGCCTTCCCCAAACCAAAATTCACTCAAGCCCCCCCCTCCCCCCCCCCCCCCCCCCCCCCCCCACACACACACAAACAAACCAAAATCCTGGATTCGCCACTGAATTCCAGTCTAATACCAGGGGAATAGTTTTCTTATTATTGGACATGCCTCTTGCTATCTGCAGACACAGTTTACAAACTTACCTATCTTCATTATAATACTTCTTACATAAATCTCATTTCTAATCAAATGGCCACAAGCAAACAGTTTACTCTAGGATCTAGATTCTAGATAATCCAGAGGCAGCCCATGCCATTTCACACTACTCTCACAACATCAACATCTGTTTTACAGTGAAAGCTGTTAGATGCTACTACCCCTTCTGAACTCCATTGGTTGGAAATAGTCCACCAACATATTCTTGATACCAGATTTTCTCCTGGCCTTAATATCCAGTATTTTTTATTTATTTATATCTCAGCAACAATGAAGTAACAAGAAATGCCATGAGTTGATTTTTATATGGCAATGAAAGATAAATGAAAAATAAATTATACCTATTATTCACCAAAGTTGAAGGAAGAAGGCAACAAAAAATGTAATCCACAAACAGAAACAAACAAAAACTATTTTTCAAGAAAATAGAAGCTTGTGGACTGAGCTTGCGCAAGTGCCTACATTCAACACAGTCACATATGATGGATTCGACTGTTGGTGCTGTTGGGAGGAGTAACATGTGAAATATTAATTGTTGGAATGAAATTATTCAAAATAAAAAAAATCAGAATGTAATGGATGATAAAAAAATGTATATTATTTAAAAATACATTAGAACTCCAATTATCCAAACTCTTATTATGTGAATCGCTGATTACCTGAATCACTGATTTTTTAATTGAGATGGAAATGTACTGCGATTCGCAAAATATTGATTCTGCCTATGCCATATTGTCCTTCCCAGTGGTGGATCTAAGAATTTTCCAAGCTGGGGCTAAAACTGTGGCGCCTCAATTGTTGTGACTCCAAGTGCTGCCAGTCCGATTGTTAGCCAACCTCATTGTCGTCTTCCCGGAGGGGGGGGGGGGGGTTGGCCCGGTTCTTTGATTAGTCAGTGAGTGTCGTTGAACTGTTACTGTGATGGTACTAATCCGCATCGGTGTGTTGTTTTGTTTTTGAGTGCATTTCATTGTTCACCATGGCTTCTAAAAGAAAACGTGTTGTGTTGTCGTTAGTAGATAAAATAAAAATTATAGAGCAATCAGATAAAGGAGTTATGGGTAAACAGTTGGCTGAGATATACGGTGCTGTTAATCAACAATTTTAGACATAAAAGGAGCAAAGATACACTCTTAAACTTCGTGTCAGTGCTTGAAAACAAAGATGGAAGTTATTCAAGAAAATCAATGATGGCAGCAACAAACAAAGATTTAGAAAATGTCATTTTCAAGTGGTTTTTGCAGCAGTGTTGAATGGGAAACCCAATTTCGAGTCCGATTCTTTGTGAAAAAGCTAAAATCTTAGCTCAGAAGCTTGGTTGTTCATCCTTTAAAGCAAGTAATGGCTGGCTAAGAAATTTTAAGTCCAGGCACGGAGTCTGTGATTGGATTTAAGTAGTGAGAAGTTATCAGCAGACTCCAAAGCTGAAGAAGATTTTATTGACAAATTTAAAGTTGTAGCAGACTCCTACAACCCTGAGTTTTTGTACAATGCTGATGAAACCGGTCTTGTTTGCAAAGCTCTGCATCTAAAAGAGAGTGTAGTGCTCCAGGACATACTAAAGTTTGTAAGGACCGTGTTACAGTGCTTAACTGTACATACTCTATGGGAAGCCATATAATACCCCTTCTGTTGATAGGGAAGTCAAAAAGCCCAAGAGCATTTAAAAATGTGAAAAAGCTTCCCCTCTTTTATAAAAACCAACCAAAAGCTTTGATGTTTGCAGCATCGTTTCCAGAGTGGTATGACGAAATTTTCATCTGTGAAGTGCAAAGCACCAAAAATCTCTTGCAAAAGAAGGCAATAAAGTGCTTTTGGTTGTTGATAATGCACATAGTCACCCCACAGAAGAATTGTTGGAAAGAGGGAATGGCCGGTTTAAAATAATCTTTTTACCACCAAACGTCATAAGCTTGTTGCAACCAATGGACAAATCTGTTATCGAAACTATGAAACACCATTACAGAAGGCAACTTTTAAGAAAACTTTTGGTGGAGGGTGAAGACGAAGGTGGTGTGTTGGCTAACGACAAAAAAATAAATTTGAAAGATTGCGTTTACATGGTGACGGAAGCTTGGAGCTTGGTTAAGGCAGTCACATTAAGTCATGCATGGAACAAGTTGAAAGGCATACCACCTGATGAAGGGAAGGAAAAGGATATAAAGGAAAAAGAAGCTCAAGAAAAGGAAAGGGAAGGGACAGGAGAAGATGGGGATGACGTGTCACTTGATGAATTCATAAACATTCTTTTTAAAATTCCTGGATGTTCAGACATTAGTGCTGAAGATATAGGAAAGTGGGTGGTGTGTGATTTGTCAGACCCTGGGTATGAAATTTCAAATGATGATGAACTTATTGAAAGTGCGAGAGAAGAAAGTGACGAGGAAGAAGATGATCTTAATGTTGAAGTTGAAGTAGACACGGGACCCTCAGCTAGTCAAGCATTTGCCAGTCTTGAAACTGCGTTGAAGTGGATGGAGCATCAGCCTGAGTGTGGCCACATGCAACTTCTCACTGTCAAGCGGATGTGTAACTTGGCTGCCCGAAAACGGATGAACACAGTCAAACAGCTTACTTTGACCGAGATGTTCAGGAAGCAATGACAATACGTACATATTGTACAGCACACCTTAACATGCAAAAGTATTGTCTTTTCAATTAATTAATTAAAAGCTGTTTTTCTTTTAAAATATTTTTTTCTCCCATTTTCTACAAACACACAGTAATTAATAGAAATAAACCCGTTTTAGGGAAAGAATCTAATTATCCGAATATTTTATTATCTGAATGGGGTCCGGTTCCAATTGATTCAGATGATTGGAGTTCTAATGTAATAAAGAAAAAAAAAAAAGCAATAATATGTATATATAAATTAATTATACTGGCAAGTGAGGGGGTACCAGGTAGAGGATTGAGGCCCAGAGGTGTTTGGTCTCTGAATGGTTTGGTAGGCTATTTCCTACCTGTGGATTTTGGATTGTGAAGTGGTATTGATGTCAACAGTTTTGTGAGAGCTGGCATGCAGAGCAAGAGAATGGTCTAGATTTTGGGAGTAAACTGTTCATTTGTGGCCATTCATTCTGGTGGATAATGTGATCAAGGCGAGGCCAGTGTAAGACCTTAGGAGGGAGGTGAGTTATTATATGAGATTGGATTTTGTACACTTGGCAGGTTGTGTTGGGCGGATGCATATTACACATTTTGCAATGAGACATGTTAAAAGGGAAAGAGCCATAGGGTGATTTAGGAGCACTAGAGGGTTAGTATTTGTGCCTAGGTATATATGTATATATATATATATATATTTTAACACTGACATGGGTTCTGTTAGGAAGGATAGTTGGGAGAATTAAATGTATTTCAGTAAAAGATGTAGGAAATTCATAGCCAAGTTGAAGAATCTGGTTTAGCGATTCCAGGCCAGGGGAGAAATGGGTGAGAAAAACAGCGTTATGGTTAGATTTGGGCTGTGTGTGTCATTGTGGACTACAGTTTCTGACTCAGGATATTTGTTTGTGAACCAGTTATTGAGGATAATTACAGTTTATAAGGGTCAGGTTGTTGGAACAAAGGTTAATAGATTCATGGTTGGAGAAGATGTGTCTTCCTTGGGTTACTAGGCTGTTCTGGAGAGAGCATTTTGTGGGAGATGGATGGCGGTTATCAAAGTGGAGGTGTTATTATAGGTATTGTGTATTTGGTGTGGACAAAGGGGTAAAGTGGCCATTATGTGTAAAGGTGACTAAATCCTGGAAGATAATGTTGGTGTGAGAGTAGGACCAGATAAAGTTTAGGGAATGGATGTTATTCAGAAAGTTCAAGAAATCAAAGAGGAGGTTTTCACCATGGGACCAGGTTATAAAAAAAGTCATTTATATATTTAAACCATACAGTGGGTTACAAGAATTCTTCGCAGGTTTTCTGCTTGGTTTTTTTTTTTTTTTTTTTTTTTTTCCCCAACAACATTTCAGCAGCAACCTTTGCTGCCTTCATAGCTTTGAATTGACAGCTCACCTGATGAAGACAGCGGAGGTTGCTGCCGAAACATTGTGGAAAAAAGAAATTATCCGGCAGAAAACCCGTAAATAATTCGTGTCATCCATACGCCGAGACAAACTTAATTCTCACATACAGTGAGTTTTTGGATACCCTTTTGAAGGAACTGTTCCTGTAATTTGCCTTAGAAAAGATTGGCATAGGATGGCACCATGCAAGTGCCCACAGCAGTGCTTCCTATCTGATGGTAGACATGGGATGGGAAAGTAAATTTTTGCTTAGAATGAAGTGAGGAAGGCAACGCTAGGGAGAGTGTGTGGATGGTGCCTGTCTAGGTAATGTTCAAGAACACTGAGGCCTTGACAATGTGGAATGTTGGTGAAGAGCGAGGTGATATATGTGTCAACCATGAAGTAATCTTCTGGCAGACAGACACACTAAGAAGTTGAGTTGCTGACATATGAAGGAAGGGCCTAGACAAAAGGTTGTAGATGTTTGACAAGGAATGCAGAAAATGCACTACGCCAATACCTTTCCCATTCTTCCCACTATGTTTGTCTGTTGCTTTAATCATGTGGTGTGTTTCTGTGTGTACACATCTCATTCCTTACATGATATTGGCTTGTACCCAAATATTGTAAAGAGTGTTCATGTTTTCTGTATTTGTTGTTACCTTCTTGCCTTCATTAGTGGTGATTGGTGTCTTTACATTCCCCATCCTTTCTTATTATAAGAGGTTTGTCCAGTAAGTTTAAAATACAAAATAATTTGTTTTATATTGCACTTTTTCATGAGATGTCAGAACTACTTCACTAAATCATGTCCAAAAATGCAGTTTTATAATTTCTTATTCGAAGTATTTAATAACTGTTGCTATTTGCCTTCTACTGTGGAATATTTGTAACAACTGTGTTTTTCCCACTGTCTTTATTTTGCAGAGCTACTTTGTAGGATCTTTTCTTAGTGGAATTGCCAATGGATATGTCAACGTGGATGAGCCACTAGAGAAGGTACTAACAACATTAAAAAATTGTGGAGAATATGGCAGAAATGAGGATCTGGTAGAAGAAGCATTAAATTTTTTGAGTCATAATAAGTTAGCAGCTCATAAATATCAAGAAAACAAATTCATTAACAAAAGAAGAAGTGAAAAGATGTCTGGTAAACAATCCTGGAGTGGTGGAAGTTCTAACTCTTGGCGCAAATAAAGGACAACAAGTATTATATATAGTTGAAATGAAACAACATATGTGGGTAGCAAACTAAATTACAAATTAGGATAGACAGTATATCACCACTTTCCTCAGATGATGGCAGGACTACATGGACACACACACAAATTGTAATTGTCTAGTCTCTAATCCTTTTTCAGCAGCAGAACATGGCACAGGAGGTGGTGGGATAGGAAGGGGTGTTATATACCTATGTCACAAATAGGGCAGATGACTATACTGTCCACCCTCTGCCATGTTTTCCTGCCGAAAAAGGATTGGAGCCCCAATAATTAAAATTTTTCAAAGTCTATGTCTGTTTTTTATGTCCATGCCAACCTGTCATCATTTGAGCTAAGTAGTGGTTTGTTCCTCTAATTTGATTATTTTGCAAACATTAATAGAACATAAAGATAATTACTGAAATATGTTCTGCTCAGAATTTTAACTTCCAATTTGGAACTCAGATTTACAACAATATGTAGAAAAGATTTGTCTTGTTGGAACTGTAAAATGATTAAACAGATTGCAATAAACTATTTATTATAGATTACACTATATTTAATTATTCATGATATTCTGCAAGATTTACTTTCAGGAAATCAATATTTATGACCTAATTCCAAAGTTGCTTCATGATTTGATTAATAAAGTCTTTTTTTATTACTATAACGGACACTTTATGTTTAGTAATAAACAGAATGAAGTCAGTAACTGAAATCAGAAGAAAAAATTCTTTTATAAATAGAAAAAGCACTAAATACAATTAAAATTTAATTTTATATTTGATGTTAGTAAAAATAATTTATTTTTTTCCTGGAACCTTGTTATTGTTCACTCTGATTCCACCGGGGTTGCATAGTTTGCTTTTATCAACAAATTAATAAGGTCACATAAGCATAGTCATATCTCTAATGACTTATTCCTCTCCAGCAAACACTGTAATTAAAGAAACTTTCTCACTATCGATACACAGATTTTTATTGTTTATTTTTGCTTCAAGAATATATTTGAATTTCAAGAAAACTATCTGGACCATCAGTTTCCCCTTAACAAGATTTTTATTCTGTAAGACAAGAGGTTTTCATGGCATTGTATTTAAACAAATGTTCTTGAGCTTCCAGCAGTGAAAGTGTGTCACATTTTTGCAACGATTCTTCTTGACTAAATGAATTAATCACCAGACTGGCACATACACCATTATGTGTGACACATTCACTTCTGAGTCTTCATTCTGGAATTGTTTCATTGTGCTCATTTTAAAATTTGAAATATTTTATTACATGTCACACTCAGCAGGTACCTTTTACACTGTTAATATGGTGATTACGCTTACCTCAATAACTACCTGTGTTTTGTGCATCCACTAATGTATTAGGTCTGAACACTTTGTTTATTATATCTCAACAGTTCACATGTACCAGTCTGTCTACTGACTTTGGTTTTGTCTCACCATTACTCTTCACTTTGTATAGTCATGTCATCAACGTCACTTTTTTGGTAGTATTAATTTCTCCCTTTCTGTATTTGTAATCATTATAAATTTCCTGATCGTCAATTATCAACTCCATCTCTAAGTTAAACAGAAAGAAACTAAAAAAATTTTTTTTAAAAAAAATGGCATTCTCCTAACCCTCTTGTAATTAGAATTATGGTCCCATACAAATTTAACTGCCAACTTAGAAATTATCCCATTTCCCCTTTTAATTTGGTGGACACCTTGCCTAATACAACTCCAGGTACCACTTCTTTCCAGTGAAAGAACCCACATCATATACAGTGGTGCCCATACTGGTCTCAATTAAAGATACTGCCTTTAGGTTGGGATTAATTGTAACCAATCATGGCTCCACACTACCAGCTTCAGTTAATTCCTTATAGGCTGTGCCTCTTTTGACACTTTCATTACTATTAATTGTGGCTGTTATCATTACTAAAGTTTTTATTATTATTATTTTATTATTATTATTTATTTATTTATTTTTTTGGAGAGAGAGAGAGAGAGTGTGGAGTGTGTTCTTTTACCATCTAGCATTATATAAGTTTTAAATGTGCTTCTGACCTAGTAGCTTGTATCAAATAGATCCTGCTAAAGTGGACTTACAACCTGTTGAGAATAATTGTTAGTCTGAAGTAGGTACTTTGATGCTTTATGAGATAACTTGATAATATACTTCATGCAGAACTTCACTTTAGAACAATACTTTAATCAGAACAGAGACAAAAAACATAGTCAAAAGACAGTGAGGACCAAACAGACCAACAGATCTCAGTAAACATAACAGTGGTTACTACAAGATAACATACACCGTGATAAAAGATACAAAAACCTAGTTTACCTTAAGACAATATAGTATTCTCAACACTTCCTCTTAAACTGGGTTTACATTTTTCATACAAGATATATCTCTCTTAAAATGATACAAGTACTTGAGACTTAAAAAGACAAGTTACAACTTTTGCCATTATGTTCTTTACACACTTGAAATTTACCTCTGTTTGGCTACAGGCAGGTTTAAACTTAACCATCGTAGAAAGTCTCTCTTCAATGTACATGATCTGATGAAGGTAAATTTTTCTTGATTGATTAACAGTAATATTTATTCCACAATTCTTGACATCACCAATCTTAATCTTAAAAACCTAGTTACATTTGCTGGAATGCTTACTCTTAACGTCAACTAAATTCTGCCCCTTAGTACTCCCTGGTTAGCAGTATAAATAACAAAATCTTCAAACTGAGAATTCAGTTTCCTAATATGGTTAAGACCTTCTTGGTTGTACAGGAATTTCAACACACTCACAAATTGAATTTGAATCATCTGAAGATTGATATTCAACATCTGACATTTTAGCCCATAAGTTGACATCATTTTCACATCAACATTGATTTCAAATTTACATCAAAATTTGTTACTTTCCCTGGACTTGATATAAAACCTGAAATACAAATAACTAACTATTACCATTGGAATCAGAGAAATCTTCTTCTGGTTCCAAGGCTATTTCCGGATGGTGGGTACCATGGACTGATGATTTGGGGTGGTTTCCTGTTGCCTTCCCCAACATGTATTCACATATCTTGTCATAAGTGTGAATGACTGTGATAGTGTGTACATTCAGTGTACAGTTTTGTTAGTAATATATGAAATGAAAGATGAAGAATGAAGACTGTTGTAATAGTCTAATTGTAATATAGATAAAGTTATTGCATCAAGCTCTGGCAGGCGCACAGCAAGCAGCGGGCATTCCCCAGTCCGGCAAGTAGGTTACACTCACTCAGCAAATCAGCAAATTGGCTGGCCGTTCACACAAATAATCGTGTGTAATAACCTTCGAGAAATTGACAGAAGCATTGGGTCATTGGCTGACCATCTGACGTCAGTAAAACGTGACCAGCTCTCAAGTGCCAAATGTTCGAGAACATGGATCAAACACTGAGGTCGTTGCCTGGCTGATAAGGCTGGGTAAGCGATCATGCTGTTGGTACGCGTGACTTACGGGGATAAATAAGCCGACCGAAGGTCAGGCGTGGCAGTCAGTCACAAGAGTGATCGTTGCCGCCACTATGTCCGTCTGAGTGCCGAACCGGGGACCGCCGGACGCCGCGTGCCCAGCCCGCCTTACTGCCCACTGATGTTTGTAAGTGTAGATCACCCGATTGGCCTATATTTGGAGCTATTGAGTTCTGTTGGAGGGGAGCCATTAGAGCTGTAATCACTACTACTAGTAATTAATAAAACAGAAGAGTTATGAAGACTTGCTCATTCACTGATAGTTCCCTTCCCCACTGTTAGTCACACAAGCTATATAATATCAATCACTAGCAGGACCAGTGCAGCATCCACATCGGAGGGACACCAGAGGAGCAGTAAACCAGTGAGTCAACTAACTAGTAAGTCCACATCAAATTAGTACCTCAGCCTAACACCACTAGCCATTCCTGACAAGCATGTAATAGCAACAAAAGAGCTATTACACTGTGATACCCCGTGCTGTCCGATTCTGGACCAATCTTCTGAATTACTTTCAACAGTGTCAAATTTATATTGGGAAAAGGATTGGTATATAATTCAGGAATTTGATGCACAATCTTGTTTTTAGGAACTGTGCACTACCAACTCTCCTACTCTGTCAGCCAAATACCGATGATAAAAATTTCTTCCACTGGGATTTGAACCAGCTAAATCCTTATCAGTCATCATCACAGTGCCACAACCAACAGAACAACTATCGATTAATGGATAGTATCATTACACCACACCCCCCTTGTTTGGTTTTTGGTACAAGATGCGATTGACAAAGCATTTATTTCGCCAATCTTCCCCTTAAAGAACATCGAAAACCTCACAAAACTACAGCTAAATCTGGTGGTTACCTGGCAGTTTAATTAGAAACATTTACAAAGTACACAAATACAGTTACAAAAAACCATTAGAACAACTAACACATTAGGAAAACAACCCAAAACACACAATTAATCTGTACAAAACTGAAAATGGAAAATGCTAACAACTGTTTTCAAATTGTCCTCTCACTCTCTCTCTTTTTTGAAAAAACGTCACTTTAAGCACTCTCAATACATTTCCTGACCTCAGGGCCACATCAATGTGATTCACCAGCTGACATGAGTACATTCAGCAAATGGATAAAATTATGTGGGGTCACCAATTCATGCCCGTCTACAGAAGTTACTATACTACCTAACTTTCCCGAATAATGGTAGACTATATCAACACAACATGTTGCCTGTCCTAAAGCTACACTCCTATTTTTCCTAAGAAATGATAATCATTGTGTGGGTTGCTGGCTTGTGTACAACCGAAGAAAAACAGGAGGCTATTCGCTATACAAAGTTAAGAAAAAGGATTGAGAAAAACACTACTGTACCACAGCGAAGGAAAAATTCTCTTCCCTTTATTTGGGAAGGCGGTACACAAAAAACAACTTAGGCCTTTAGTAATGCAGGAAAAGTGGTCTTACAGAGGGTCCTACAGTACTCAATGATACACTCCCAAACATCGCTTGACTCCCCACATGTAAGTTTGAACTTCACAATGTTCTGTCATATATCAAAAAACTCTATACTCCGTTTCTTCCTTCGCTGCATCCATCTGGCTTCCTTTTCTCCTGCTTTCTTGTGGATATTACTTGCTTCGTCAAACAAAATTCACTGCTGTTTCTTCCTGTGCCTCTTCTATATTGCTTTGTTTCCACCCTCTTTCTCCTTATAGGCGTTTCTTGCTTCGTCAAACAAAATTAATCACTGCTTCTTACATCTCTTCCATTTTGCTTCCATTCCACTTCCTCCACTTATTTCCACACATTTTCTTAACAAATACCATTCTTCTTGCTCTGCATAGTATCCTCTATTCCACATAACTTCTTTCCTTCCATATGGTTCCTGGTGTTTTATGAGTTCAAATAATAATAGCATGTTTAATTACGGAGGTTGCTTCCTACAATGTTTCAGGCTTTACTGCCTTTGTCTCCTGAAGTGCTTCTCCCACTTCAGTTACTGTTTCTTACAATACAATACAATACATTCATTTTCTATTGATTCCAATATAAGAGACTGGCTCTGTGGGATGTGGAAAGTTGTCAATTTACAGATAAACAGTTGCATAACAAAATAATAAGTACACCACTATATGTACAGTCATAGTATACATGGTACATTAAACACTTCCATTAGAAAATAATACATACACCAGAAAATGTATAGTCATAGCATATATGGTACATTAAAAAAAAAAATCCATAACAAAATAATACATACACCACAAGATGTACAGTCATAACTTATATGGTATCGTAAACAATTACGTAACAAACTAAATACATACACCAGGAGATGTACAGGCATAGCATACATGGTAAATTAATTATGTGAACTATATTTACACAAGATACTGGCAGTTATTTTTTAGATACCTTAGAAATAAATTCTTCGACAGAGTAGAAGGAGTTGTCAAATAAAAATTCTTTCAATTTTTTTCCTGAATTTATTCTTATCATCTACTAGACATTTAATATGTGTTGGGAGCATATTGAAGATATGTATTCCTGAATATTGGACCCCTTTTTGAACAAATGACAATGACTCGTAAGTCTTGTGAAGATCATTTTTACTTCTAGTGCCATAATTGTGTATTTTACTATTTGCTTCAAACAAAGTATAATTTGTGACTAGAAAGGACATTAATGTGTATATATACCCAGATGCTAATGTTAAAATCCCTAACTTCTTGAACAGCTCTCTACATGAAGTTCTATTGCTAACCCCACACATTATTCTTCTTACACGCTTTTGGGCCCTGAACACTTTGTCTCTATGGGTAGAATTGCCCAAGAATATTATTCCATATGACAATAAGGAGTTAAAATAAGCAAAATAAACTAGCTGCCTCATACGGAGATCACCTAAAGCTGAAATTGTACGAATTGCAAACGTGGCTGCTCCAAAGTGCTTTAGTAAGTCAGAAACATGTACTTTCCAGTTTAAATTATGATCAATATACAAACCTAGAAATTTCACACTCTCTACCTCTTGAATGGACTGGCCTGCAAATTTTATCAGGAGTTAATCTGTGTGATGTACTGAATTGCATATACTGAGTTTTATCAAAGTTTAAAGATAAGCCATTAGCTGTAATCCATTTATTAATCAAAGACATAATTTGAAATATATTCTGTAGATAAATCTGGAGTATTTTTAATTCCTATGTTTGTGTCATCTGCAAATTGGACAATTTTTGAGTTTTTAGATGAAACACAGGGTAGATCATTTATATATATTAAAAACAATAGTGTCCCCAATATAGAACCCTGAGATACTCCATATCTGATTAATTTCCACTCAGAAAACAGTGGACCTCTTAAGGCAGCCTTAAAATTCTCCATTGACACTTTCTGTTTTCTATTTAGAAGGTAAGAATTAAGCCATTTATTAGCAACGCCATCTATACCATAATACTTAAGTTTCTGTATCAGAATTTTATGATCTTGCTGCCTTTCATCCTCTTCTACAGACATCATTACTTCTTAAACTTCAGGATCTCCTGTAACATTTCCGTCGGCTTCTTGAAAAATCGTCTCCTGAAATTATGGCTTATCATCTTCGTTATTCTTCATAGTTTCTCCTACATTCGATCTACAAGTTTCTTCCTGAACTCTCCTAGCTTATTATTGCTCTGCAAACTGCACCAGGACTTCCGCAATCATACGACTCATCTCCGTTGTACGTAAATTGTTCCAGAAAGTCATTGAAGCCTTTCCGACTGTTCGCAGGTTCTTCAGTCCTTAATTCTTCAGTTTCTTCCCTAATGATTTCATATTTTGTCTTGGGTCCTTCGGTATTTTAGTCCCTCAATACTTCTAGCACTATTACATCTACGATTGTCTCTTCAACAATTTCTTTGTCAGCTTCCATACAAATCTTTTCCTCTCACAAAACTTCTGGCTCTATCACATCTACCTTTGGCTCTTCAACAACTTCTTCGGCAGTTCGGCAGCTTCCATACAACACTCCCTTTCTGTGAGGTCATTAACTTCTTGTACCTCCTGTTCATCCCGTCCTAAGTGCTTATCTTGAATGAATATTTCTTTCTCAAATTTATCACTTATGTCCTGTGTCATGGTTAAGGTTCAATTGTTCTCTGCAATCCTGTATAAATGCAAGAAAATCCCTTCCTGCTTCAACAATGTCTCCTTTAAACAAATTAGTTCTTCTATCCACCACATATTCTACCTACTTACACAATTGATCTTGATAATCTAGCAGTACGCCCATTGCTCGCCGATGTTCACTGAACTCTTCTCTAAAATAGTCATTCTTTCCTATTCTTGTGGCCAAATTAAGGTCTTCATCAATCTCTAATTCTGCCTCCCATCTCCATTCTTCTATACTCTGTATACTCTGGTGTTGCTCCATCCATGCATTTTTGCAACTCTTCGACGTTTCTTCAAAAAACAGAAATTCAAATTTTTCGAGGGTCATCTTCAACTCACACTCTTCATACAAACTGCTACACTCCTCCCTAATCTGTTTCTCTAAACTAATCTTAAAATCTATCAACCTATTTGTAATGTCAATGCCAGATTTCACACAGACTTCTACTTCTTCAATAGCTTTCAGTAAAAACTCTCTTACAAAACTACAGGACTGTTCTACTCTCTCGACCTCCGACGAATCTAACCTGCCTAAAATCTCTCTTAAATCTGTGGAATTAAAGTCCCTCAGCAAATCCATCTTCGTTTACAATATATCAAAGATAATCATATGAGATGCTTACAAGACAACAATGAAATAATTCAGGTATGCAAGCAATAGAAAAATGTAAACAACCTCATTTTCTCCAACAAGGTACTGAAAATTCCTCCTATCGTGAACATTTAAGCACAGTCGCACCCACCATAATCACACTTCCCCAGAAGACATCATTAAAGGATCAAGAACAAGAAAATCCAATATAAATAAACCACTGAACTAGAACACAGGTTTCCTGGACATACAAGAAAATAGTACATTAAAAAAAAAAACTACCTACTGGGCACGCAATTTGTAGGAAAATATTGCTTAAGGAAACATTTTCTTAATGGAAGAGTATACTGCGTTCAACAGCTCCGCCAAACTCACTGAAAAATAATACATAAGCCTTTATGGGAAGGTATTTACTTAAAACAAAAGCTTTGACGTCGGTAGTTACAGAAAACGGAAAAAATAATTGCCAAAATTTCCTCCATAAAAATCAACAGACTGATTTGGATTTCCTCAGCATAGATATTGGCGGGACCTAACATTACATTATATGGAAAATTTAGCAGCTCAAACTGGCAGTTATTTTCCTTTTTTCCTCGAAATAATTTGTTCAGAAAATTTATCTCACTTATCTGGTAATTAAACTTGATAGTGGAACAGAAATAAAAAAATCTTTGTGTAAATTAATGGGCAAAGTAAAATTTTGGCTTTGCAAATTACTCATGTCAGTTTGCGTTTCTTACAAAAATAAAACTTAAAATCTTGCACTTCCCTTTCGATGAGATGAATAGCAATGTTCTTTGGGCGTCAACCAGTTCCGCCAAGGTGCCCCCGCGACGTTACTACTGTGAAAATCTGTCTCTCCATCCGTTAGGCTGCCTTCTGGTGACTGAGCAGTTCCTTTCACTGCCACCATGCATCGCTAACGAAGTCGATTGAGTCCAATGTTATGTTCTTTAGGCTCGGTCACACCAGGGACGTATTTCTAGATGTTGCACCCCTGGCGAATATAATTGTGCGCCCCTGTAACTTACCCGACAGCAAAAGTGAAAGATGAATTAGCTAACAAATAAAAACTTATACTTTGTTTCTATGATTATTTATTACTTGTGCAATCAAATATTACAAAATACTAATGTGAATAAATATATATGTTCAATTATGAAATGTGGGTTGATATATAGGCTACGTTCAATTTTTATAAAGACTACTTAATTCAATAAGTTATTAAAAATCATCTGACAAACTGAGACATTATTCTGATGTCTCAGTATTCCAAAACATCAAACATAACGAAATATTTAAATTTTATAACAAAATTGGCATAAACTTTTGTTCAAAATTATGGAAAGAAACAAAAGTTAAATTACTTTGTTAAACATGAGATATTAAAATAATTGTTTGCGATGTGCCAAACTATCAATAACATCATCATAGCTCAATGATTTCGTCAAATCTGCCTCTATATTAATGATAACTAAGTTATTTAAGCGTTTTCGCTTAGGCGAGAGCTCATGTAACTTTTAATTCGTAGCAGCATGGAGAATGAACGCTCTGTGCTGCAGTTAGTCACTGCCGTTCAGGTAAACATACGTAATGTAATATCAGTGTAAGGAAACACCTCTTCCAGTTTGTTTTCTCTTATCAAAACCCCTATTTGTCTCAAGCTCTTTGGTTTCTTGTTTTTTTTTTTTTCTCGGATTGTGTATAATATTTGAAAAGCACACATTCATCTTGCAGACCGTCCGCAAGATCTTCCGGATAGAGCCGTTTGTAATTGTGTGGCGCTGTTCCTTATTTTTTCTTCTCCTTTTTTCTCAAGTCTTAAAAGGAATGAAAATTTGTCACTGATATTATCATAAGCCATCTTTCGCCTAATGATTCGTAAAGACCTGCAACGACATCAAGGTCAATATCTACTCCTTGCAGAGCACTCGAGATTAAATGAAATTGTTTCAATATGGAGCCCAACAATTCAGACATTATGGCAGTCTCTAAAGTAGATATTTGCGACAGCAGTCCAGTCGCCTCACTGCGGACCAAAGGTTTTTGTGACGAATCATTTTTTATCTTTTGAAGAGCTGCTATAATCTGATCCAGTCATTGTTTAGACTAGTGCGGGCATCATCTCTAGCTGACCATCGAGTATTCGATACACTTTTTACATTCTCAGGCTCAGTCAGGAATTCTTGTAACAGTTTTGACTCTTGTGTTGATATGATGAAAAAAATATGGAAGTTTTGCAACAACCCGAAAAACTGAATAGCTTGTTGGTAACATTCAGGGGGGGGGGGCTGAAGCCCCCCCCCAAAAGTATCTTGGTCCACCCCCGACATTGTAGTTTTGAGACTTTTTTTTTTTTTTTTTTTTTTTTTTTTTTTTTTTTTTTTTTTTAAAGCTCTACGGATTTGAGGCCCGAGGAGGCTATAAATACTATCTTTTTCCCGACTGAAGCCTCCCCCCCCAAAGCCCTCTGAACCAAAATTCACTCAAGCCAAGCCCCCCCCCCCAAAAAAAAACAAAATCCTGGATCCGCCCCTGGTAACATTGATCGGCTGGCGACCCTATCAAATTTAAAGAATGCGCGGAGGATGGTACATAAATTTCATTAGGCCATATTTCCTTAATTCTTGCCTGTAGGCCCTTGTAATACATATTGCCAGCATTATCGTAAGATTGACCTCTATAATTATTAATGCTGGTATTAAAATTCTCAAAAGTCTCAGGGACTGCCTTCAATATATCTTCTGATTTGTGACCAGTGATAGGAAGGAAACATAAAAACTGTTCAACAGGTTTTCCGTTTTCTTCGACGAATCTGATAATTAAAGAAAGTTGGTCCACATGAGTAATATCAGGGGTAGAGTCAACACTAAAAGAAAAATATTTTGCCTTTTGGATGTTTTTTTTTTTTTTTAATAATAGGGTTGGTTACTTTATCAGCCATAATTTTTATGACTTTCTCATAAGTTGAAAATGACAAATAAGACACGTGACCTTTACCAGGATTACCCATTGTTTGTATGTGTTTTTGCCAAAAAAGGATCAAATTCAGCAATTGCTTCTAATATAATCATAAAATTTCCGTTGTGAATTGATCCAAATTTGTCTGATCCTCCCCAGAAAGATAATCCCCGAGTAGCCAGTTCTTTTACAGCCACAACAACTCTCTGTAAGACACACATCTCCAATATTTTTTTTCCATCTTCATGTGACAAGTCTGTACTTTACAATTTGTAACTTTCTGAAACAGCGTGGTTTTTCTTTGCAATATTGATCGCCCATTTAAAACTGAAGCAAAATCTAGTGACTTTGTCATTATGCGTGCCATGTTTTAGCTAATTAGACACAAATACTTGGACCTGAGTTGTTTGCCTTATCAATCTTACGGATAACCGTTATTTTCCTAGATCAGTTTTAGGTTTAGCAGGCCTCAGAATAAATCTCACATATTACATCTTTGAGTTCAGTTAAAATTATGAGATGCATAATGGCCCAGTCACTAGAGTTTTATTTTATTTTAGATCAACAATCTATAACACCGAGAGAAAATGTGCTGTTTCAGAAAGTGACGTGATTGTACTGTATAGACTTGACTCAGAATAAGATCTCAAAACTTTTTTGACAGAAGACTTATTGGCATACTTTTAGAAGAATTGTAGGGTATATGTATCAAGCAAAATATCTATAAATAAGTAGCTATTGCAAAGCGTTGTATATACTTTACCTGTAAGGAATTTTGATTCTCGTCGTCGACATTAGAGAATGATCTGCAGGTAAACTAATCTTCATTTCTTTTAATGAAAAACTTATTTATTTTATGGTTTTGCTGTATAAACTCATTTTCTTTTTTCAGCCTTCATTCAGCTTCTTTTCGATACGCATGACCACTAGGACGTTTCTTCTTGGCAACGCCACTCATGACAAACAATTGAAAGTAAGCGAATGAAAACAATACAGCTGAGTTACACGACATGCGACACACTCGCGCACGGTTTTTCCCCTTCCACTCCCCGCCCTATGTTACCATGCCAACGAGAGGACTGCGATTAGTTACTACGCAGAACCTACCACCACACAAGTACTTACGTTGTACATAAAGAAATAAAAATTGAACGAATAATAAATTGATTTCCGTGAATATATTATACCAAAAAAAAATTTATACGTTAGAGGTCCATCCTTCGGAGACGATCGGAAATCCTCACCAGAACTCAGAGGGTCGATGCTCCGGACGCCCCTCTGGTAGCTTACGCCCCGGGCGATCAGCCCCTACGCCCTTAGGAGAATACATCCCTGTTTCCACCCATCCTTATGATACTATGACTTATTAGAATTTTTAGATGACCAAGAAGCTGCTCGGACCCCAATATGTAATTTTCAACAATTCCTGGAATAAGAGGTAAATAATTATTGTGTTTGTAACAGGGTTTTAGTGCTTTAATAGGAGATGCTCATAATTCTTTATTTTTCTTGGTTTGTTTGAATTGAAAATCATGGATAATTTTAGACAATGTCTATATTCACTTATGCGTCTGTTGTTTCTTTATAAGCTAACAAAATAATAATGATTCCATTAAAAAAATCTCTTCTGTTGACCACATCGTCACAGACAGACAGTTGTCGACACATTAGGTATGCACAAGCTTACCTGTACCGTGTGGCCACTACTCAGTGTTCCGTGTTTTTGTACAGTTTTTCACTGCGCAGTTAACCTGCACATGCAAGAAGGAGCGTGTAGTCGGGGCATTTCTCATGCTATATATGGCCTTCCGGGTTTTTTTTCACCGGTTGGTCCTGGAAATCCGTGTGAGTAAGATCTGCGTCGCTCGAGCGCATGGACCGGAGGTTGGAATGCTTGCCGGGAGCCAGTCTCGTGGTTTGCGGGTCGCCATCATGAAAGTTTGAAATTACGCCGCGAGTTTGGAACAATGGCAATGTAACTTAAAGTCTTTCAAGGGGTTTTGCTGTCTCTCTTAGACGATTAACAAATTGAAAGAACATCCGATTGCCCAAATCAACTGTATTTGTGCTATTTTAAAAAAAGAATATAGAAATGGTAAAACTTTTAACGAAACTTTATTTATGTAGTTTGAACTAAACCCTTTTCTCTCACAAGATTAAATAGTTGGGAGTGGCGACCATTGTAATTAGCAGTATGTTTATTTTCCTAAGGCATATTCACGGTCTACAACATTTTTAGAAGATTATGGACATTGTTTGAAATTTTGAAGAAACTGAATTGGAAGTGCAAGTTACTAGTTAAGGTGTAATAGGCTGATATGTACCCCGATATGCAGCCTTGTCCCTTACAGACTGTCTTCTGCCTGCGGTTTTGCTTGAATGGAATTCTTAATGCATTCATATACATATTCGTATTCGAATCCCACATGAACTACTTTTTCGATCGGAATAAAAGTAGACAGCCAATACATCAATAATAATTTTGTCCTAAGCCGTTCAGCCCTTTCGACGTGAAACATTAACATACGTCCAAGCAAATAAAATTTTGAATTTATAACATTAGTAAGATGTTAAAAATGTATGTTACCTTTAGTCTGACTATATGGACACCGTAAACAGGAATAAGCGAATGCACAATTAGGGCGCCACTATGAGATGTTGCACCACCCGAAAAACTTTCTAGGGCCGCTC
>JARYHS010009615.1:0-10000 GCA_031002005.1 Vandiemenella viatica | reverse complement strand
TTTTCGTTTGCGTTTTGCAGTACCCCCACGCGGACGTGTTCCTGGACGACAATCAATTTTAAATTGGGTAACTGCATTCAGAACATCAGGGAATGTGTCAACTGTACGAAGAGGACCTGAGAGAAGCGTTACAACACCACAAAATGTCGAACGAGTTAGAGCAGCAGTAGTGAAATCTCCAAAACGCTCAGCTCGGAAACAGACACTTGCTCTCGGCATTTCAAGACGTTCTCTCCACAGGATTCTTCATAATGAACTGAATTTTCACCCATATAAAATGTGCGTGGTCCAGCAATTGTCAGTACGGGATTATGTAACACGAAGACAGTCTTGTGAAGACATGCTTGCAACCATACCCTGTGACGCAAATGTGTTCTTTTCTGATGAGGCACATTTTCACCTCAGTGGGTGTGTAAATAAACAGAATATGCGGTACTGGAGTGACACAAACCCCAGGCAAATTCACCAGAGACCCCTGCACTCAGACCACATCACTGTGTGGTGCGCCATATCACGAGCAGGCATCATTGGCCCTTACTTTTTCCAGGAAAATCGTCGTGCTGTAACTGTGAATTCAGATCGTTATTTAACTATGGTGCAAGAGTTTTTCCAGCCGGCTTTCGAGGAACTGCAATTACAGGATACCTGGTTTCAACAAGATGGTGCCACTGCACACACAGCGGGCATCACCATGAATTTTTTGAGGCAAATGTTTCCTGGAAGACTCATCTCTCGGATGGGGGATCTCAACTGGCCCGCACGATCACCGGACTTAGCCCCATGCGATTTTTTTCTTTGGGGTTACCTGAAGTCAAAGGTGTATTGTAATCGTCCCAACAACCTGGAAGAGCTACAGAAAAATATTGAGGCTGAAATTGCAAGAATACCAGAAGACATGCTTGAAAGAGTGCACGAGAACTTCAGAAAACGATTACGGCAGTGTGTGGATTGTGAAGGTAGACATTTGCCAGATATATTGTTTAAACCATGTAATTAGTAACTTCCATTATTGTCCAACATGAGAAAAATAAAAATGTAAAATTCTAAGTGTTCATTATTTTTTTATTTCATTCCCAAATCAGCAACTTACCGCGCTCCACCCTGTATTAAATGCTGGATGCTGGATATCAATAGGCAACAAAGGGCAGGTGTCTTCCTTGACAGTGACATTGGAAGAGGCAAATACTAAATCCAATAACACACCCCTAGAATTTAAGACATGGTTACACTGTTCAACATCCAATAAACAAGCTAGCTCACAAAGCATTCGAGGAGAGGCAGAGGGAAAATGTGGTTCTTTTTTTATCCAGTCAACATGTGGGATGTTAAAATCACCAACCAGAATCACATGTGATGGTTCTACCTGTTGGTCGGCTATCACTTCTTCCACCACCTGGCAGTAGTTGGCATATACATCGAGAGGCTTACTGGGCGGGATATATACACTGCTCAGCAAAATGTGTGTATCATGCAACAGATCAATTGATAAAAATATAGACTCCACTGATAGTGGAGACATTGTTCTAATACATCTAGAAGGCATTCTGTTGTTCACTGCCACAACTACACCACCACCACTTTCTTTAGAACTAGTTTGAGAGGACCTATCACTCCTGTACACAGAGTGGTTTGTGAATCCAAGTTCAGCATTAGAAATATCTGGAGAAAGATTGGTTTCAGCAAGTATAATGATATCATAAGTACATGTAGCTAGGGCTAATCTTAATTCTTTAAGTTTTGTCTAAATTCCATTAATATTTTGATAGTACATATTTATGTTGGTTTTTCCATTGGATTTAATTAGTTTTTTGCACTTTTCACTATTTTGGGCACTCCATTGATGTATTTTATAGTGAGGCCAGTTTCACCTTCTTTGGTGCGCTTCTCGAGTTCAGCACGTAGATTTACTAAGAACAATCGCTCCTTAGGAGTTCTGTCACTTCCAAGTGAGATTTCAGAAAGAGATGGGTCTTTGCATGCAATTTCATTTCGCTTAAAACCCTTCAGGAATGTTACAGCAACGTGATCATGGTTAGGTTGAAATTCGGCCTGGACCAAGAGTAAAAGTTTACGGCAAATTCGTTCTGCGCAGCCCATGTTGCAAACCAGAGACAAACTGCGCATTTGTTTACAACTGAAGCAATCGATTATCTCTGACTGCTTATATCAATTCCAAGGTTTGTAAAATATATTATATATAATTTTAGCTTTCTGTATTTCTTTAAGTTCCTCTGTTCGCCCAATATTCTGGCCGCTAGCTGCGCTATCTACCAGCCCTCAAAATGTTGCTTCTTGCTTCTATATAAGTTCAGAGATTTCGACTGTTTTGTTTTACCAAAGACGACAAAGTAAGGCTGCTAGCTGTGCCATCTGAGCGAACTACATGAGCGAGCGTTTTTATTTTACTTAATTTAATGTATTTGTAACACATATTATATATAGATTTTAGCTTCCTTCATTTCTTCTCCATATAATCTTTAACTATCTCACACTTCTCCGTGCATGCAATATTCTCAAAAATGTAACATAAGTTTTTGCTTAGCGTATTAATATATAAATTCCCAAGATCAGAAATCCTGTGCACCCTTCCACTTAATCTCACTAATCCCAATGACATCTAACTTAAGTCATTCCATCTCCTTTTTTAAGTTTTCTAATCTAATGCCCTATTTAGACTTTAACATTCTACGCTCTAACTGGTATAATGTGTCTATCTATTCTGATGATCCTCTCTGAGCAGTCCCCACCTGGAGATCTGATTGGGGAACTATTATACCTCCAGATTTTTTTTTTTTTTTACCTAGGATGATGCCATCATTTTGCGAATACATAATTTTAGTGGAATATGTGTCCTAAGAATAAATACCCTTTAGATCTTTAATGCAGTGGCTTCCCACTGATTTCTGTATCCACATCATTTGTGATTTATCTATCTTTAGGGGTTATTTCCAAACCCAAGGGTAAGAGGTTGCCCAGGACCACTCCCCGCTCTTCCACCCTCCTATAGGAGGCCATTGGCTCCTTATACTGGGAATCTTTCAGTCACCAGAGTCTTGTCCATGAAAACAGGGTGCACCATATGAAGGAGGGGGTGACATTTGGTTTCAAGAGGCTAATATAGTTTCTCCAACACTCTTATGCTACAGAAGATTCATTCACCTAATAAAACATTAATATTAGATAAGATAGGGAAAAGAACCCATCATTTACCACAGATTAAAGCAGGAGGACCAGGCTAACACAAGAAAACACAAAAAACAAAACCACTTCACAAAATTTTAGTTAATAAGCTTTATCATGTAGAAGGTCAGAGATATGGCAGGGGGAAATATGTGAAAACATCTGGACCCACCACATGAATGGACCACATATGAAACTAGAGGGAAGAGTGGGGATTAAATTGGAGGTTGGGAAGTTTATCAGCGATAATTGTGGACCAAAATAATATGTTACGATCAGTCAATGTAAAGTAAAAATTATAATTTCGAACTACCTCTTTGGAACTTCATAGATGGGAACTGGCCTATAAACACATCCTGGGCACTAGATATATTCTCCTGTTAATGTACACCATTTTCCCTATTGTATCTTATTTTCAGTGCTTAATGGCAGTTTCATTGTCACTTCTCTTCAAACCTTGAATATTTGGAGAAAAAATAGTTACTTGACAATAATAGATATAAACAAAATTCAGAAAATCCCAAATACTATTTTTGAGTCCATAAATTCAGCATAAGCTGTGATTTGTTAGTAATGTTTATAGAATTGATTTAAATGGGTTTTTATGTTTTCTGGTATTTTATGTAGATTGCTAGTCCTGAATTTATGATAAATTTTGATAAGATGAAATCCTGAGGAAAGGAAATGTGGATGTCTGAATATTTTCTTGTATAGTAACTGTGTAATATGTCATTTTACATAGTTTTTATAAGACACTCTTCCTTTTGATTGACATTGAATATTTGAAATGACAAGTATAACAAAATACATTCTACATTAGTCTTTTCATTCTACACATTGTTATCATTGCATTTTTTGCATCAGAAATGTAATTTGACTTTATGATGAGTTGAACCAGAAAAAGAAAGGGGGAAGAAAAATTTATTCCAAGGCAGAAAATAAAGAGAAGTAGAGAACTTGTGTACTATAATAGGGAAGTGAGGAGGTTAAAGAGGTTGTTAAGAAGAGAACATAACATATTTAAGAGACAGCAGTGTAGTAGGGAATATTTAAAACAACTAAACAAGGACTTAATAACAGCAAAGAAAGTGGCTAAAGATGGGTTTATGAAGAGTATTGTCAGTGCAGGAGGACCATTGAGTGATGCATCTAGAAATGTCTATGGCTATATCAGGAAACTGAGGGGAAGGGAGGGTGTAGAGACACTTATAGAAAAGGATGGAGAAGAATTTACTGATAATTTGGAAAAGGCAGAGATTTTAAGTAACTGGTTCAGTGAAAGCATTAGGGACAATGAATCAGAAATGGGAGGGTCTAATTCAGAGAACGAGCTTAACACAATTAGAAATGAAGGTAGTAAAAAATTTGAAATTCATCCTGAGGAAATCATGAAGGAAATAAGAAAGCTGAAAAACATAAAGGGGCTGGTGAAGATAATATTATTACAGATATCTTAAAGATAGCCGGATGTGACATTGTGCCTTATCTTGAAATATTATTTAAATTAAGTCTGGATACTTGCTGCTTGCCACAGGACTGGAAAAGTGCAATAGTAGTACCGGTACATAAAGGAGGGGTGAGAAATAGAGTTGAGAATTTAAGCCAACCAGTTTGACATTAGTGGTACGGTAGGGAAATTAATGGAAAGATTGATATTCAACCACATCAGAAGTAAATGTGAGGAATGTAAGTAGTTTTCAAACAGGCAACATGGTTTCAGGCAAGGATGTTCATGCGAATCTCAGTTGGTGGGATATATGCAAGATATTTCAGACGAAATGGACAAGGGAGGCTAAAACAAATCATCATGTGCATTTGATGGTCACTGATCGTTTGCATCACGATGAATTTTCAGAATCGATCGCATAATGTCGAAGTCTACAACAGTACTTCACTAGAGGTTATAACAGCCCTCAGACCCAGCGCTTGTATTAAATGTTATTTGAAGAATTATGTATAGAAAGCTGGATGTTGAATAATTGGGGACTTGCATGTATTTTGTGTGATTAGTTGTGAAATCGTAAAAAAAAAAAAAAAAGAATCATGCAAATGAACCTTGTTCCACGGATAAAAACTATGTAAATGCTATATAATATGTTCAAGGGTAGTATTAATTATAAAACATTAATTAAAAATTTGTACTTGTAAGTGTTGATGTCAGCTACAATGTTTGGAGGACAATTTACAATGGTTTGGAGTGGTTTGTGTTAATAATTTTGTGTGTAAATACATGTAAACAGTGTTAACTTTCATTTCAAAAGTTGGAGTTTGGAGTGGTTTGTGTTAATAATTTTGTGTGTAAATACATGTAAACAGTGTTAACTTTCATTTCAAGGTGTTCTCTTATGCTTGTGAGTGATTTTTAAAATTTATAATTGTTAAAGTATTGTTAGAATTTGAAAAATTGGTCAGAACGTTTTGAATTCTTCTGGATCTTTATGTAACATCTATATAAATGTGTGGAGATGGTGAGTAGAGATAATTAGTTAGTTGAGCAGTTGAGTTGCAAGTTTATTGAAAATTAGAATTGCTGGAATATTTGTACGATTGTGCTTGGTATCTTTGGTCAAGTCAATGCCAATTCTGTGGGTACTGTGAAATGTTATTGTAGAGCACATGCAAAAAAATAAATCTAAGTGAAAAGCGAGTCTTCAGCATAGTTATTTCATGCAACCAAATGCTTATCAAAGTCCTTAATATGACTTCAGTAAAATGTCCTCACTCAGTGACCTGCTGACTGCATCTCTCATTGCACACAGGAATAAAAATCATACACCAACTTTAACACTGAAGATACACACACATGCACGATGTTTCATACATTCTCCATGCTGCTCAAGGCTGGACCCCAGAAATGTAAATTCATAGGCAGCCCATTACTAGTTTCTATTGTCCCATCTGCCAGGTAGCATCTGCCAGGCTAGCAGCACCAGTTGCATCTCCAGGCTCAACTGCATTCTTTTGTGCTTTGTTATTTGAAATCAAATTTTAATGTTTTTGTACAAGCAAATGATCCATTACTGAAAGATTCTGTTAATGCAACTCTGAACTCGTTTTTGCCAACCAATGATTATTATTATATCCTTGCCATCACTAATTGTGTATATCTATTATGTTTTCACTGATAATTAGGTCCAAGAACAGACCGACTAATCCATTCCCACTGGAATATGCCAGGAGCTTACAAGCTAAAACTTTTTACATACAAAATAATTTATCCCTTATCAAAAAATCTTAATGTATGCTCATTTCATTGATGCAATTTATTTTGGTCATATAATCTAAAATAACTATGAAATATTTAACCTTTTTTTTTGGAATATGTTCCATGATCCACCGGATACTTTTGCTAAAATAGGAGTGCTTTGTCTCTTCATAGAACATGTGCTGTAAATGCACTGTAATGAGCAGATTTTTTTTTTCTTTATGGCTAATTAGACCAAACAATTGTTTGTGTTCAGACAAAAATAAATTGTCATTAGTATTTCAAGCACAAAGGCCCATTTGGATTTTTTATCCTTGGTCTGCTTTTGAAGCGCTCTTTTTTTAATGAATTTTGGTGCCTTCTTTTCTTTAGCACCTGGAGTGGCTGCTCCATTTGCCACATAGTAGAGCCGGCCGTGAATAAACATGGTTTAAACCATGACAACTGTCACTAAGGACAGGCAGACACTTTGATTTACTTTTATATACTGCTCCTTTTACCATTATCAAACACTCTGTACTCCCATGAAGTTCAGTGTTCTTCTCATGTGGGAACTTGTGTTCCCTCATGCTAAAGGTTGATTACGATTACAAAGTGGGGAAGGAATTACTTGTTGAAGACTCGAAATGTAAATACCTTGGCATAACATTAGATGACAAACTTAACTGGGCAGGACATATTGGACAGGTGGTAGGAAAAGAGTTCAAAATCCTTCAACTGTTGGAAAGAGTGACAGGAGGATGTACTAGAGAAGTAAGGGAATTGGGTTACAAAACATTGGTTTATGGTGGTGTAGCATGGGACCCACGTCTTTGGTAGGAGTAGGAAGAGATGCATAGAAAGGCTGCTAGATTTGTCTTAGGAAATTACTGTGGAACACAATTGGTAACTAATATTATAAAGGAACTGGAGTGTGATTTGTTGGAAGATTGAAGGTGGTTGAAGATAGTCACGGGAGTGTACAAGGCGTATAATGCTGATAGGCTTGAGAAAATATTGTTGGGAGAATTAATAGAGGTGTGTGGAATGGAAAGGTTAATTATGAATATAAGGTGGGGAAAGAATTGCTTGCTGAAGACTTGAAATGTAAATATCTTGGAATTACTTTTGATAACAAACTTAACTGGGCAGGACACATAGGACAGGTGGTAGGAAAAGGTTTCAAAGTTCTGCACTTGTTGGAGAGAGTGATGAGGGGATGTACGAGAGAAGTCAAGGAATTGGGTTACAAAACTTTGGTCAGACCATTGCTCGAATATGGTAGTGTAGTATGGGACCCTCATTTTACGTATCAAATACAAGAGTTGGATAGGGTGCAAAAAAGGGCTGCTAGATTTGTTTCTGGAAATTATCGTAGAATGCAATCAGTGACAGATATGATAAAGCAGCTGGAATGGGATTCATTGCAAGACAGGAGGAGAATGAGGAGGGTCATGGGAGTGTACAGGGCATATACTGGCGATGAGGCATTGAAAGATATTGCAATAGGTATGAAAAGTAGTGCATGGAAGGGAAAAGATGACCATGACCTCAAGCTGGCACTCGATTTCAGGCACAAGGGTGTGGGAAGATTCTCTTTTTTAGGTAAGGGTATCAGGGATTGGAATGAGTTACCAAGAGAAATGATGAATAATTTACCGAAAACTTTGAAGGAATTTAAAGATAAAATTTGTAGAGGGCAAATGTAGGTAGGTGCAGGATAGGGGGAAGATGGGTGTGTAGGGAAATTGCCACCGGAGCCTGTGCTCCATTGCAATTAAATTAAATTAAATTAAAGATGACCATAACCACAATCTGGCACTTGATTTCAGACATAAGGTTGCATGAACATTTTATTTTATAGGGAATGGTATAAGAAATTGGAATAAATTACTGAGAGAAATGATGAATAATCAAACATAAACACTGAAATAATTTAAAGTTGAAATTAGTAGAGGGCAAAAGTAGGCTGGAAGATGAAAAGAGAAAGATGGGTGTGTTGGGTGATTGCCACTAGAGCATGCACTCCATCACAATTATATGAAGTTAATTAATTAAAACTTCTTTGTAGTGCCAATCAAAGACATCCTTTCATTTCAAATACTGAAATTTGCTATTAGTCAGAAAACTACTTGAAAATTTTTTCTTTGTGCTAGATTAATTCATAATATTTATAGAAATTAACTGCATTGCTTACATCATTAATTAACTGAATAGTTGAAAACTCCTGGTCTCAAATAAATCTATTTCAATTCATGGTCTGCTAATCGAAATACTTTCTGCGTTGAATTATTAATTGGTCTTGGTGAGAATCAAAGGTAAATTCAAATGAACTATTGAATTCTACAAATTCATCCTCTTTTATGTAAAATGAGAAAATCCATCTAAACAATGGTATATGAAATAAGTGTAAAATGTGATTGAAGCTAAATGTTATCCCAGGTAATTAATATTTTCAGTTATTCAGCTACAGTTGTATAGTAACACTACAAATGAAATGCATAATTATTACTCCACATAAAATCACTGAGGAATGCATGAAATTTATTACAAATGCTTATCTGAGAGTGAATACACTGTCAATTTATACCCTTTAAACAACCAGAAAATTTTGTTGGGGCAGAATCAGTAATCTATGTAGACTGATATTTGTTAAAATCTGGATCTACTAACATCTAACATTTGTTAGTTGTTCTAATCTCCTTGGCATTTTTTTTTTCAAAGTTCAGAAGAAGTGATGGAAAAAATTGCACAGATATTGGACAGGATATTATTGATAACAGAGGCTCTCATTCTACGATAATGAAAAATTGTCACTAATACTTGTCACTTTCTATATTTTCCTTAGATGTGTAACAATGTTTTTTAAAAGAATATTTGGTCTAATTGTGTAAAAAGGAAGCTTCTTGCATTGAAATCCAGGTTGACTTCCAGCAAGAACAAATTGCCAAAAATGGCAACAATTTCTATAAATTCTGACATGCTGTTCAGCCCAATTGCCCAAAATTTCAGGTTATAAGTTGATCTGATAATAATAATAATTTTTTATTGCCAATATGCTTGTGATACAAGTTTCTAGCAAAGTCAATACAAAACGTACATTCATACATACATTTTTTACAATTGATCAAGTTTGTACAAGACCTTATTACATAGATAAGATTTTATTCCAATTTTGAATTCATTCCCAGTCAATATCTTTAGATGAGCTGGAAGCTTATTATATAGCCTAGCTCCCTTTTCATAGGCACTCTTACCTGCTGCCTTAGAGTTATGTCTTTTGATATGAAGGTACAAGTGTTATATTCATGAATTTCACTATTTGTGTGGTTAAAGTGAGGATTACATTGAATCAGTAGTAAAACCCTATATACATATAGTGAAAATACCGTAAGAATATTTTCCTGTCTAAATATTTCTCTGCATGATTCTTTTCTATCTAGCTTGTTCATTATTCTAAAACATCTTTTCTGCAGCAGTAACAATCGATGCATACTGATATGACAACAAGATCCCCAGACTTCAATACCATACATCATATGTGGAAAGATTATTCCATAGTATGCAGTTTTTATAATATTTCTGTCCAAGACTTTTGATAACTGGTTGATTAGAAAAATGCCTTTACTCACATTT
>JARYHS010009614.1:0-21000 GCA_031002005.1 Vandiemenella viatica | reverse complement strand
CCATATAATTTTTTATTAGTTTGTTGTTTCTAAGGAAATACTTGATTGTGAAAAGAACTATTTCAGAGATGTACAGACATGGAACATTTAGAATGGTGAGGTTTATGAAATGTGTTCTACATGATTCTAATTTTTTTAGGTGACATATAGTTCTCAATGCTCTTTACTGCATCCTAAATACATGACTGCTTCGTGATGAGCTACCCCATAAAATAATTCCATATCTTATCAGTGAGTGGAAATGTCAAATACAATATAAATATAGAGAATAATAAAAAAGGGTTTCTGATGATAATGAGGCTTTGGAAGAAAAATTAGAGGCAGTTTATGGAAGGAAAAAATTTACCATAAACACAAGCCAGTGATGGATTTTTGTCCTGAGGAATTGGAAAAATTTAAGTTTGTGGGTCAGGGACTGGAATAAATTAACAAAAATGCTGAAGGAATTTAAAATTAAAATTCAGAAAGGGAAAAACTAGACAGGGTTGGGAATTACATACAAAGATTTTAGGATTAAAAAAAATGAAATGGGTAAATAGGTGTGTCGGGAAATTGCCAATGGAACATAAGCTCCATTGCAAACAAATTAAATTAATTAAACTGTAATGACCTTGTACTAAAAAAGTGCTTGACTGTGACTTTTAAAATTTCAGTTTCATGGTGACAAGATAATAATATTTCCCAGTTATAGATCTGCAAAATTACATGCAGGACAAACTTCTACTCCAGTTTATTTCTACTGTTTTTCTGTGGATGCTGGGCTCAACTATATTAAACAGCTCTATGGTCTAAAAGACATGCCAGGTATGTAGCAGTCATTTTATTATGATTATTATTTGCAGATAAGCCCTGTAGGACTAGGCAAAGTACTCAGAAGCATTTGTTCGCTTTCCTTTGTGCCCATATTTCCTTCATACGCTTGCTACGGGCTTCTTTTCTATCATCTGACCATGTTGTTCCAGGTCTTTTGTTTAATCTTTCCTCCCGGTCAACTTGCCACTTGTGAATTTTGGATTTAAATATGTCTCTGTTTTCGATATCTTCTTGAACATTTTTTTAGTTGTAACATTTTCTTTTGCTTTTGCTGTCATCAGTCTCTTGACTGGTTTGATGAAATCTTCCATCCCTTCCTATCATGTGCTTACCTTTTCATCTCAACATACCCTTTATAACCCACATACTCAATTATCTGCCTCATATATTCTAACCTCTGTATTCCTCTGCAGTTCTTACCTTCGACTGTTCCTTCCACTAACAAGTTAACCAATCCCATATCTCTCAAAAGTTGACCAATCATCTTGTGTCTTCTTTCTATAAGACTCTTCCACAAACTTCTTTCCTCACCCATCATTTCCAAAACTTGTTCATTTCATACTTTATTTACCCACTAAATTTTCAGCATCCTTATAAAACACCACATTTCAAATCCATACAATACAATACAATACAATACATTCATTCTCATTGATCCCAATATAAGAGACTGGCTCTGAGGAATGTAGAAAGTTGTCAATTTACAGATAAACAGTTGCATAACAAAGTAATACATACACTAGAAGATGTACAGATATAGCATACATGGTACTTTAAAGAATTGTATAACAAAATAATATGACGCATAGACCACATGATGTACAGTCATAGTATACATTGTATAACAAAATAATACATACACCAGATGGTGTACAGTCAGTACACAATGTACATTAATTATGTCAACTACATCTACACAAACTACTTGCAGTTTATTTTGTAGATACCTTAGAAATAAATTCTTTGACAGAGTAGAAGGAGTTGTCAATTAAAAATTCTTTCAATTTTTCCTGATTTTATACTTAACATCTGATAGACAATTAATATGTGTTTGGAGCTTATTGAAGATATTGGACCCCTTCTTGAACAAATGACGACGACTTCTAATCCTTGTGAAAATCATATTTAATTCTAGTGCCATCATTGTGTATTTTACTATTTGTTTCAAACAAAATATAATTTGTGACTACAAAAGACATTAATATGTATATATATTCAGCCACCAATTTTAAAATCTTTAACTACTTGAATAGCTCTCTACATGAAGTTCTATTGCTAGCTCCACACAATTCTCATTACTCACTTTTGGGCTCCGAACACTTTATCTCTATTGGTAGAATTGCCACAGAATATTGTTCCATATGACATTAAGGAATAAAAATAAGTAAAATAAACTAGCTACCTCATACGGAGATCACCTATAGCTGAAATTGTACGAATTGCAAAAATGGCTGCACCTCAGAAACATGTACCTTCCAATTTAAATGATGATTAATATGTAACCCTAGATATTTCACACACCCTACCTATTGAATGGACTGGCCTGCAAATTTTATGTCTATATCTGGTGTTAAGCAATATGATGCACTGAATTGCATATATTGAGATTTATCAAAGTTTAAAGACAAGCCATTAGCTGTAACCCATTTATTAATAAGTTCAAAGACATAATTTGAAATATATTCTGTAGATAAATATTGAGTATTTTTAGTTTTAGTTCCTATGTTTGTGTCATCTGCAAATTGGACAAATTTTGAGTTTTTAGATTAAACACAGTGTAGATCATCTATATATATTAAAAGCAATAGTGGCCCCAATATAGTACCCTGAGGTCATCTACAGCTGATTAATTCCCACTCAGAAAACAGTAGACCACTTAAGGCAGCCTTAAAATTATCCATTGACACTTTCTGTTTACTATTCAGAAGGTAAGAACTAAACCATTTATTAGCAACTAGCCCCAAAGCCCATCAAAAATGACAGGTTTAATGGAGAGTTATGGTAATTTATTTTTCTGCAGTTGTTTAAGTAAATAGAATTGTTATGAAATAAAACTCATTTTAATTTATCATCCCTTGTGCTGTAGCAAAAAGCTTCAGTTGTCAACTTGGTCAATCATGCACAAATTAATACATTCCCTGTATCGCATGTCAGTGTCATCCATCATGCATCACAATATAAACTTCATCCCAAATCTTCACAGATTCTTAAACTTTTCTTTCTTATTACCTGTGATGAAGATCGATATTTTAATGGCTGAGATAGCTAACATCGGCTAAAATAATGACCCCAGTTAAACCGATGGATGCTAAAAATAAATCTTTAACAACTTGTGCTATGCCACATAATATTTTATTGTGGTTTAGGTCACATATATCACTATCAATTTAGAACTTCTTTCATTCGAACCATGTAATGATTTCAGTAAAAAAAAAAACCTGCCAATTTAAACACAATACATAATTTTCTTTCAGTATTCTGACAATTCATGTCTTAGTGTAATTCCTCATGCCTTGCGCTGTAGCAAAAGGTTTCCACCAGGTTGCATTTCAACCTAACCACCACTACGGTAAACTTGTCACCACACGAACAATACTTCAATCTCACACATATTAATACATGAACTGTATCGCAATAAGTGGCAATAATGCATCACGATATAAATTTGATCAAAAATCTTGAAGCGTTTTTGCACATTTCTTTTTTGTTATCTGTGATTCAGACCGATATTAAAATGTTTGAATGGCTGACAAAGTTGCTAAAATAATGGACTCAGTAATATTATATAGTGAAAAAAAAGAAAATTAAAATAAATTTTATAAACTTACATTATGCCACATAATATTTGTTTAAGTATAGTGTAGGATGCACAGATAGGGATCAGTGTGCAACTATTTCTGTTCAAACGAATTAATAATTTCAATAATAGGACACAGTTAAAAAAAAAAAACCTAAATTATTCATGCCCTCTACCATAACGTCAAATGCCGTTTGTAATTCTCATCCATGCTACTTAACAACCTAACCACAACATTTGTTACATTGATGCTCAAAACACAAAACTTTTATCTTACGTATCTATGGACATAGAATTTAAGGAATACTTCTATATATCAAAAGAATATAATGTAAATATAACCATCTAATGACTGATATGTCGATTGTAATTTTAATTTAATTTAATTTAATTTAATTTAATTGCAATGGAGCACAGGCTCCGGTGGCAATTTCCCTACACAGCTATCTTCCCCCTATCCTGCACCCACCTACATTTGCCCTCTACAAATTTTTTCTTTAAATTCCTTCAAAGTTTTCGGTAAATTATTCATCGTTTCTCTTGGTAACTCATTCCAATCCCTGACACCCTTACCTAAAAAAGAGAATCTTCCTACACCCTTGTGCCTGAAATCGAGTGCCAGCTTGTGGTCATGGTCATCTTTTCCCTTCCATGCACTACTTTTCATACCTACTGCAATATCTTTCCATGCCTCATCACCAGTATATGCCCTGTACACTCCCATGACCCTCCTCATCCTCCTCCTGTCTTGCAATGAATCCCATTCCAGCTCCTTTATCATATCCGTCACTGATTGCATTCTGCGATAATTTCCAGAAACAAATCTAGCAGCCCTTCTTTGCACCCTCTCCAACTCCTGTATTTGATACGTAAAATGAGGGTCCCATACTACACTACCATATTCGAGCAATGGTCTGACCAAAGTTTTGTAACCCAATTCCTTGACTTCTCTCGTACATCCCCTCATAACTCTCTCCAACAAGTGCAGAACTCTGAAACCTTTTCCTACCACCTGTCCTATGTGTCCTGCCCAGTTAAGTTTGTTATCAAAAGTAATTCCAAGATATTTGCATTTCAAGTCTTCAGCAAGCAATTCTTTCCCCACCTTATATTCATAATTAACCTTTTGTTTTTTATTTGTGTATCTAATAAGCTGACTCTTCTTTGCATTTATCTTCATTCCATGTTTACTAACCCAATTAGATATCCTGTCCAGATCACCCTGCAACTGTTTACAATCCTCTATCGTTTTGATTCTTTTATACAGCATTATGTCATCTGCAAACAATCTAATTTCAGATAGTAAACAGGCAACACAATTATTCATTAGAATAATGAATAGCAATGGTCCCAATACGCTACCCTGTGGCACACCCATTTTTACTTCCACTTCTTTTGATACTACATTTCCTACCCTAACTTTCTGTTTTCTACCTTTTAAAAATTCTTCTACCCAGCAAATCACTTTCTTATCCACTCCAATGGTTTTTACCTTATTTACTACCATTTTATGGCTTACTCTGTCAAACGCCTTAGACAGATCTAGTGCTACACTATCAATTTGGCCTCCCTTGTCCATTTCATCTGAAATATCTTGCATATATCCCACCAACTGAGATTCGCATGAATATCCTTGCCTGAAACCATGTTGCCTGCTTGAAAACCAATTACGTTCCTCACATATATTTCTGATGTGGTTGCATATCAATCTTTCCATTAATTTACCTACCACTGATGTCAAACTGATTGGCCTGTAATTCTCAACTCTATTTCTCACCCCTCCCTTATGTACCGGTACTACTATTGCACTTTTCCAGTCCTGTGGTAAGCAGCAAGTGTCTAGACTCAATTTAAATAATATTTCAAGATAAGGTACAATGTCACATCCGGCTATCTTTAAGATATCTGTAGTAATATTATCTTCACCAGCCCCTTTATGTTTTTTCAGCTTTCTTATTTCCTTCATGATTTCCTCAGGATGGATATCAAATTTTTTACTATCGTCATTTCTAATTGTGTTGTTAAGCTCGTTCTCCGAATTAGACCCTCCTGTTTCTGATTCATTTTCCCTAATGCTTTCTCTGAACCAGTTACTTAAAATCTCTGCCTTTTTCAAATCGTCAGTAACTTCTTCTCCATCCTTATCTATAAGTGTCTCTACATCCTCCCTTCCCCTCAGTTTCCTGATATAGCCATAGAAATTTCTAGATGCATCAGTCAATGGTCCCCCTGCACTGACAATACTCTTCATAAACCCATCTTTGGCCATTTTCTTTGCTGTTATTAAGTCCTTGTTTAGTTGTTTTAAATATTCCCTACTACCCTGCTGTCTCTTAACTCTGTTATGTTCTTTTCTTACCAACCTCTTTAACCTCCTCACTTCCCTATTATAGTACATAGGATCTCTACTTCTCTTTATTTTTTGCTTTGGAATAAATTTTTCTTCCCCCTTTCTTATTATCTCCTTGAACTCTTTCCACCTTGACTCTACTGTACCTGAGCCTTCCTTCCATTTGCTGAATTGTTCTCTGAAATATCTCCTCAAATTTGAAACCTGTGCCTTTTTATAATTGTACCTATTTCCCCCTTCAATTTTGGCTGCTGGTTTACTGAATCCTCTAATATCCATCAGAACTGCTTCATGATCACTTATTCCTTCAGTTACTTGATACCTCAAAAGGTTTTCATCGGGCTTAATTAGAAATATATCCAAAATATTTTGTCCCCTAGTGTTTTGCTCAACCACTTGTGTAAATCCTCCTTCCCTTATTAAGATATTTGCAAATCTTTGTTCCCTTGTGTTATTTATCTTATTCCCTTCCCAGTTTACACCTGGTAAATTTAAATCTCCGCCGATGATGATCATTCTATTCTCACCTCTGAAATCTGAGTATGAATTTAATTTCTCCCCAAGAGCCTCATCCTCTTCTGTCATTCTTCCACTGCGGTAAACAGCCAACACTCTGATTTTTTCTTTTTTACTACCCCAGAAATCTACCCCAAGTAACTCATGGTCTTGATCTATGAATGCCAGTGAACTATGGTAGTTTTTGCTAACTAGTATGAAGACTCCTCCACCAATTGCTCCTCGATCTCTGCGGTACACTCTGTAACCATCAGGAAAAACCTCACTGTCTAGTACTTCTTCTTTTAACCAACTCTCTACCCCAATTATTATTTGTGGTTCATGCATCTCTATTAAGTTTGCAAATTCGATTACTTTGTTCATTATACTTCTACAGTTTACCATTAACACCCTTACTATTGGCTTTACATTTTCAGAATTTATCTCCTCTTTCCCACTTTTAACGCAGTCAGTTATTGTTTCAGCCATTTCATCTATTTCTTTAATATCTGTGACTTTCCCCATCGCGAATCTGCAATCAGTATCACTTTGATAATCTATTTCTGTCCCTTCACCAGCAGCCCCTAACCTAAAAAAGGCACAGTCCTGACCCCATCATCACTGGAAACGGGCTCCCTCACTGCTTTAGCTAACAACTCAGAAAGTACTCCCTTCCCCCTTCTATTTAGGTAATGCAATACATATTTTTATTTCCGTGTTCTGTCAGTTAATTTATTCGCGGATGCTTGGAAATGTTATTAAATAATGTACATTATAAAAAATAATGGTGTAAAGCATGACGTCATTGTGCGACATCATAGATTAACGTCATGCCGTGATAGATGACATCATATGTGACAGTTTGCTTATTATACTAATAGATGCCATCTATACCATAATACTTTAATTTCTGTATCAGAATTTTATGCTCTACACAGTCAAATGCCTTAGATAAGTCACATTAAATTCCCACAGGAATTAATTTATCATTTATTCCTTCTAAAATATTGTCAGTGAATTCAAATATAGTTTGTTCTGTTGAATGATGCTTTTGAAAACCAAATTGTTATTTAGTTAGAATATTATTATTTTTAAGGTGTTCATAAACTCTATAGTACATTGCTTTCTCAGAAAATTAGGAGAAGGCTGTTAGTAATGAAATAGGATGGTAATTCGATATGGCTGACTTACCTTTTTTTTTTTTTTTGCTGTTCCTAAAGTCTGTGTTTTGCTACCATAAATTGCTGTGCCCCACACATAGAGTTTTGAAAAGTTCTTTTTTAAGTTTTGGATTAATATTTGAAACTAAAAGATTTCTGTTTTTCATGAAAGCTCATTTTGCTAGTTCTGTTCTGCTGTTAACATCATTCCTTCTTTGGCCATCGGTCGTAATATTACTTCCTAATTAGCAAAATTCACTAACTTAACCTACCGCATTAGATCCTCTTTTTATATGCAATCTGCTATTATTGATATCATTTAATAGCTTTTGTCTTGCTTTGGTTTATATTTAGTTGAAAATCTTTTCAGTATTTTTTTTCAGTAACTCACTATCCTCAACCTGTTCTGCTAACGAGACATTGTCATCAGCAAATCGTAGCATACTGACTTTTTATCCTTATTCCACATTCAAATCTTTCTTTCACTTCCTTTATTGCTTCTTCTACATACAAGTTGAATATTAATGGCGATATACTACAATCTTGTCTCATACACTTTTTAACTGATGCTTGTCACTCATGAAATCTTATATCTTTAAACGAGCAATTCTTGTATATATATATATATATTTCAGATTTCGGAAACGGCTGTGACGATTTGGATGAAATTTGGTATTTAGATAATGTTTTGACTTTTAAAAAGATTACCTGAATAGTTGTCTTCCCTACTAAAAAGCGAGTTTACAAAATATGAACAATTTTGTCACTCTGTATATCGAAAACGGCACTAGCGCCATCTCGTAGACAATTCAGGTACCAGAAAGCCTACAAATAGATTTTCTTTGATTCCAAAGAATAAGTAAACGAACAGTTCTTGTATACTGGCTGACCCATGGAAATATTAGCACTGCAAGTTCAATTGTAAAACATTTAAAAAGAAAGATAATTAAAAATTTATCAATGGTTTTATCAGAGGTGATAACTTTACAGAAACTTCTTTGAAATTAATATTACCGGTACCAGTTATAAAGTAATCATCGTTTACTTTTTGACTATAAATAGTGGTTGTTAGTTAGCCATTAAATACTACCACCTTAATTATAAAACATCTTTCGATTTCTGTTCATTATACAAGATTTCGAGTAGAGTTTGATAATAAAGTGCATAATTAAATATTAATACATCTACAAATTACTGAAAAGCCACATGCGAGTGCACATACGAAAAAACGGGTTCTGATAAAATAATAGAATCTTGCCTTTTGAATCGTCTGACCTTGTGCTTTATTGTTTATAACGAAGGTTACTTCTTATGGGAATTGTTTTATTATCATTTTGAAATGCTGATCAGAAGATGTGAGATTACTGCGAGGTATGAGCATAGTTTTATCGGAGTGAATAAATATAGCACAGATGATGTTCTATTGATGTCACAACCTGATGATGAATTCTCATAGTACTCGATGAAACATATCGAAAATAAATAATAAATTTTCTTGGTTTTCGAGATATAGCATGTCAAAAATCAGTTATAGGTATAGTTTCTTGTGCTTTTGGCGACGTTTCTTTTGGTCCAGGCCGTATTTCAACCTAACAAAAACCACTAGGTACAAAATAAAACATTGAAAGTACATTTCCACCATGCTTTTGGTGGATTTTTTTCTGGTCCAGGACGGATCTAATCCTAACCTCTTCACTTTTGAGATATAATATCCCCAGAACTAAGTGAGATTTGTCTCGACGAGTTTCATACGAATTCATCAAACTTGGCTATGGCGAAATTTGTCTTCTGGTTCAGGTTGCATTTCAACCAACCACGTCAATTTTGAGATACGATATCTCGAGAACTAAGCGAAATATTTAAAAAAATATATTTTTTACCTTCAATTTTTCTCGTCGAGTTACATAAGAATCCATCAAGGGTTATCGTAGAATCCTTTGAATTACCACAAATCTCGCACCATTAATTAATACCAAACTGGCATTAAAATTTCTGTTTAACATATCAATAAAAATTATTATTATTATTATTATTTTTTTTTTTAAGCAATTTGTGAGGCCGTCTCGCAAATGGATCTAGCGATTTGGATGAAATTTCACATGTAGATAACGTTTTGATTTTCAAGTTTTTAAAAAAAGGACCAACTTTTGTATTTGGTTTCTCGAAAACGGCTCTAACCTCATTACGTAGAAGGTTCAGGTACCAGGAAGCCTACTGATGTTAGTTAAACTTCTCTTTGGTTAACTGTGCACCTCAAAACGCCTAGGAAGCCTTCAAGCCTTATACTTTAATCAAACTTTACTCAAAATCTTGGATACTGAACAGAAATCGAAAGATACCGAGCGAAGAACGGTCACCCAGGTACTATACTTTTATTATAGCTACTTGCTTCTTATAAAGATTATAAATTATTCTTCTATCTCAGTATTTTAGACCTTACTTCTTTAAAATTTTGAACATTTTATCCCACATAACATTTTCAGAAACCTGTTCTAAATCAAAAAATGCCATAAAAGTATGTTTGTTTTTCTTGGTCCGCCTTTCAAGTATTAATAATAAGGCCAGAATAACTTTTCTTGTACAGTGGTTTTTCCTAAACCCACACTGATCTTCACATATTTTCCCTTCTACTACACTTTCAATTCTTCTGCATATTTTTATAGTAATTAGTTAGACTTATGGTGTAATAATTCTCACATTTGTTGGCTTGTACTTTCTTTGGAAGTGTGATGATGGTACTTTTATTAGTTGAAATTTCTCCGGTTTCATAACTTTTTAGTATCATGTTGAATAATGTATGGATTCCTTCTTCCCCAGGGATTTCAGCAGTTCTGTAGGGACCACACCAATTATTTAATTTTAAGTCACTCAAAGCTCTATCAAATTCTATCCTCAAAACAGGATCACCTAATTTATCAATGTTGACATCAACTTCATTTTCCAATACACTGTTGTAGAAATCATCTTCATCATTCAGTTTCCTATGTATTCCTTCCATTGGTTAACTCCACCTTCTGAGCTTAGCAGAGGTTTCTAATTGGCGTATTTAATGTTTGTAAATCCTTCTTCATTTCTTCAAAATTCTGTTTGATTTTCCTTTATGCCACGTCTACGTTACCTACGACCATTTCCTTTTCTACTTCTTCACACTCTTCTTGCATGTGTTTTGTTTCCCTTGACAACAGTGTATAATCATTATAGTTCGCCTACAGAATTAATGTTCGACATGGCTTATAATTGGAGAAATACTAATAATAATTTTTTACATGTGTAGTTAGTTCTGCTGCAAAATAATAAGTTTGTAAATATGTGGGCATTTTAAGGAAAACTAGCTTCCAAAATCATGACAGATGAGGTGATTTTGACGCAACTAGGAACATGAGTAGCTTTCTTTCAGAGAGGAAGCATTCTTAGTCATCTGTACAGTTGGTTGAGAAACATTGGGTACTCTTAGTTATGAGACATTCATTAAGTGTTTTATTCACTTCTGAAATTAGGTAATTAATGTTTATATCATACACGTATGCGATGTATAGGTTCCATACTTTTAAAAAGAAATAAAAATAAATTTAAAAGAAATTAGGCATATTTAGACTTGAAGCCAGAGCCGCATGTTCACAAGACCTGAATGTTGCCCGAAGTTGCAAGCAACTTATGCTGCTACGCTACTCGTCAAGGGGGAAACAACGCGTTCCTAGTAAGGCAGTTTTGTTCAACCTTTCTTGGAGAGACAGTTTTCCGAAATAATCTGTGTTTGATAGTTTCTATAGTTTTGTAGTACTAAAAATTCTACATTCTTGAATATCGCACTCTACTAACTGCTCCACAGACCACATTATAATTGTAATATTGTTGGAAGTAATATTGTTATAGTTTTATGCTAATCATTTGGAATAGAAAGTGTCACTGAACCTCATGTTTACCACACTTTATTGCAATCTTCTTCTAGATCTTAATTTAGGAAAAGTATGGCTGGCTGTTTACTGAAACTGAATATCGTCCGATCCAGTGATTGGGCCGTATATATGGTCGAATATGACAACCAGTCCCGGGACAGGAAAACATATTACCTATCTCAGTAGAATTTTATTGAAATGTAGGGGAAGATTGATGGAGTATCTTACTAATAAGAATCGTGAGTATTCCTGTTTTGTTCCAGACGTTGACTTAACGAAATTAATTACAGACAGCATTGAATTGAATACCCGCCAATGGGATAGTATGCTGGGTGGAGCTAACAGAGGCACTTAAGTTTCCTTGGAAGACATACTATCCGATGCTGTCAATGTGTTCAAAATTAGGCACTTAGACACTGACACCCATTGCCAGTTTTTTTTGCTAAAGAGTGTACATAGCAAAATACCTGCTTTGTGTTATTGTTGTTCATAAAAAAATATAGTGTCCATTATAACTTGACTTGTCTTTTTAAACATTGACTGACTATTAATTAAGCAAATGTAATGTAGTGGAATAACCTACTACATGATCGAGATGATGCAGAGTCCAAAACAGTAAATTTGGAAATTTTTGTACCTGTGTCCACGCATTGGGCAAAAACTAATGAACGGATTTTAACTTAACCACACATGGTGTTGGCTCATGTCGCCGGGTAACATAAAGAACACATTTATCCAGCTTAGTAATATAGTTTCTGCTGATACAGGGCCAAAACTGTAAGTTTTGGAACCTTTGTATGTGTGTACACACCTGATGTAAAAACTAATGAATAAATCTTAGTAAAAATGCACAGTAGTTTGTCATAAGTTAACATGTAGGATACTTTCTATTCCAATCAGCATAATCTTTTATTATTGGAAAAGAGGCCAAAATCGTAAATCTTGGAATTTTTACATGTGTGACATGGATTATATAAATAATTTCAAAGAAACTGAAGATGATGATAGCTTTTCTCACGATAGTGATACCCCACATTATGCTTCGATATAACTCTGGGAAATACTCTGATGAGCCAAAACATTATGGCCATTTCCTTAATAGCATGTCGCTGCTCTTTTGGATCATAATACAGCATCACGACACGTGGCTTAGATTCTACAAGTTCTTGGTAGATTTCCTAGTTGACTACACAAATGTCGTGCAATTCCCTTATTTGTGGGCATGGTGCTGACACCCGACAGCATGCAAAATGTGTTTTATTGTGGTTCAGATAAGACAAATTTGGTGCCCAAGATATCAACGTGAGTTCATTTTAATGTCCCTCATATCACTTTAGCATGATTCTGGCCTTGTGACAGAGGCAGTATTCCTGCAGGAGGTGCTATTGCTGTCGAGAAATACCTGAAGCTAGAAGGGATGCATGTGATTTGCAATAATACACACACAGTTCACAGCTATCATGGTGCCTTCGATCACTTCCATATGTCCCATAAAGTCCAGACGCATTTCCATTCCACCCTGGGTCCGTGAAGTGTAGATTATTTCGAGCAGCCACATACATGGAAAACAGTTTATATAGACACGACCATCTATCTGGTGTAATGGTAAAACCCGATTCATCTGACCAGGTGACATGTTTCTACATATCCATTGTCCATTCTCATGCTAACTGCAATCTTAATTGATGATGTTGTTGGGTTAAAATGGGAACACGAAGGGGGCCGTTTGATGCAGAGTCACGTGTTTAACAATGTGCACTGAACAGTGTAATCCTAAACACATGTGACTGCCCCAGAAGTGTACTTTGACTATCCTGCCTTACAGATTGGAAAAGCCTCCAACATCCATGTTCTGTGATGCGTAGACATACACAACCTTGTTGCATACTCGTAGTTCCACCATCTTTAAACCACTTTCCACGGATATGGATGTTAACTACAGTTGCACGTGAAGAGCCATCCAGACTCGCCGTTTTGGAGATACTTGTTCTCAGGGCTGGACGACAAAATCTGCCCTTCGTCAGAATCACTTATGTCAATGGATCTTCCCATTTGCTACACGTATCATCACTAGAATAACTCCCCATGTGTTTCTTCTCCGCTTGTATGTTTTCTTTAGCGTATTACGTATCTGCATGGCATTCAGTCATGCAGCTCATCGGTGTAAAGAAATGGTCAGCTAATTTAATTGTTTGGTATCAGATTCTCCTCATTAAATGTTGTTTGGTGCCAGTCTTCTTGCAATCAAAATGTTTACCATGATTAGCCCTGGTTTAGCCCTGATTACGTGGTGACACTGTGTAATTCGTACAAATTATAACATATCAACTGAATTAAGTCTCTGCTCGTAAACACGCCAGGCAGCATTACTTCAAATGCTGCTTACAGAGTAGCTATGTGAATAACCACTGATATATGTCTATGGAGCATGCTTGCCGGCGGCCGCCTGCATCAGATCCACCTTTGGGATATCGGTTTGTGTTGGTATTGTGCAGCTTTGAATTACTACGCTCGGTCACAATATATGTTTTTACGCAGATGACTGTGCGTGAGTGTGGCGTCGCAATGGCGACATGTTGGCAGTCGCGAGGCGGTGGTGTCCCCATCTAGAATTGAACCTGAAATTTTATAGAGACATTCCTTAAGCTATGTTATTCAAGATTAAATTATAATAGGGCCAAGAAGCGTGAACCATTGAAATAATGGTAGCCATGTTGACACATCTGTGATTTCAACATTGGCCACTGTTGTAACATGTCTGCTGATGCAGGCAGATTATTTTGTAATGTTTAGTAATCACTATGTACATGCTTTTAATCAAGTGATCACATTGTTTTATGCAACACACACTATTGGATCGGGATTACTGGTGATCGCGATTCTGCCAGGAGTTGTCATCCTAATACTGCAATGGTCAACCACAAGACTCCACCAGAAAATCTTTCCAAAGTACATTTAACGGTTTCATGCTGGTCCAGGTTGTATTACAACCTAATTTCTGCTTGAAAATAATGGTCCAGGCTGTATTACAACGGAATTACTGCTTGAAAATAATACGTCTTGGGACTGACTACAGCAGTATTCCAACAATATACGAGGTAAACAGTTCAGTTATTGATGTGGTCGATTCTATGAAATATTTGGGAGTAACAGTACAAAGGAACATGAAATGGGACTTACATATTAATACATTGGTAGGTAGAGCTAATTCTAGGCTGCGGTTCCTAGGTCGAATTTTGAAAAATTGTAATGAACAAACAAAGGAGATAGCGTACAAATCTCTTGTGCGTCCACATTTGGACTATTGTTGTGCCATTTGGGATCCGTTTCGTAAGGGGCTGATTGAGAGTACAGAGAAAGTACAGAGAAGAGCCGCTCGATTCGTGACCGCTTGCTACAGTCCTTATGAAAGCGTTACAGAACTGATTAGTAAACTAGGCTGGGAGTCTCTGGTAGATAGACGACGCACGTTTCGTATAAACTTATCGGTAAACATGCGTACTCCCACTTTCACTTACGAGTGTAGTGAAATACTTCGTCCACCAACCTATTTGGGTCGGCATGACAGGAAAGATAAAATTAGAGAAATAAGGTGCCGCACTGATTCTTATATGAATTCCTTTTTTCCTCGTACCATTAGAGATTGGAATGCACAACAAAGAGATTAGGTTTGGTGCTGAGCACCCTCTGCCACCCTCAGTTTTGTGATTTGCAGAGTATATATGTAGATGTAGATGTAGAAGCCGCAATGACAAACTGATTGTTGTTAGGGCATTAATAACTCCGTTGTGGATGCACCCAGAATAACAAAAACCTCTGTAAGGCAGGATAGAATAAGAAAACATTAAAATCTTCAAATTAGTGACAATTTGAAGGGATGGTAGAAACAAATGATGTGTCCAAATGTGTTTAAAACATTTTCATACAACATAAATTCAAGACGGGGAGAAATCTAAGAAAGGGAAAAATCTAGGCTGCTCCTCTTCTTTTCCTATCAAGCTGATGTTTATTTGGTAGTTTATCTGTGAAGTAACAGCATAATCCTCAAATTCCACATGGACAAAGCTGTGTTCGCAACTAGCCAATAATATATTTAGAGTATATGTATCAAATAAGTTGTACAGATATTAGTTAAATGGCTGAAATAAAAGGGCCCTGGATTTCAGCATAAGAAGAAAATATATCCACTTACCAAAAGTGAAGACTTCATGGTGGTGAAAACAGAAATAAGAACATCACATTCACTACACTTTCTGGAACATGCTTCTGATGATATCAAAAATACGATCAGAAATGTAACATGTGTCAAAGTTTTAAGTGATCCCTGATTGTTGTAGAATTATCAAGTTATTAAGTCAACATATGAGACCATCTAAAGCTACATACACCAGTTTCTACTACACAGACACATACAACAGTTATTTTGCAGTATCAGAGTTAGGCAAAATCAAAAGATACTTGCAATAGACAATGCAGTCATAATATCGCATTGTCATCGTAATTGTCCTGAACTATAGGGTAGGATCAGAAAGTAGTAGGACTGAATTTCCTTAGCGCAAATGCAGCGCTGGGTGTGGTAGTGGGAGCCTTCAGAGACAGATATTTTTTCCAGTCGCCTGCACGCAAGCGGAGAGTGATCTCGTCGATTTCCGTGAATCTCTGTTAAGAAGTGTTATCACAATCCAAGATGGAGAAAAATCTCGAGCAGTGCTACACCTTCAAATTCTGCGTCAAACTCAGGAAAACAGCTACGGAGACCCTCAGAATGATTAAGGGCGCCTACATTGATACTGCTTTGAACCGCTCAAGAGTGTTCGACTGGCATAAGCAGTTCTGGGAGAGGCGGGAGCTCGTCGAAGACGGCCAGCGTGCCGGTCGCCCATCAACTTCAAGCATTAATGAAATTGTGGCCAAAGTGAAAGCGATCCTGGACTCTGACCCGCGCACAAACATTCGTCTGATTGTTGATTAGTTAGGGATTTCGTACAGTAGTGACAAAAAATTATTACTCGGGATTTGGCCATGTGAAAGGTTGTTACATTTCTCTCTCTTGGTAGAGAACACTAATGCTCGCGGATGGTGCGATTTAGTACATTTTACAAAAATGTTTGAAGCAGCAAATTCTGCTGATGCAGTCACAGTGATTCAGCTTATTAACACACCGTACATTACCGTGTCAAGAAGAATCACAAAAAAAAAGAACAACAAAATTAACTTTTGTAAGTTTAATAGAGTTCTAAATCTTTACCCACACCAGTCGTGATCATATATCATCTAGACTTCTATATATATATATATATATATATATATGTACCCGAAGGTTGCAGAATCCTCAGTTAAAAACGGTTCACATTAACAATCCTTTATAAATCACACTCGCATTTTCACAACTCTAACCGAAAATAGTTCAACTTAAAAAAAAAGGAGTTCGAGAAAAACTCGCACATGGGTGGGGTGCCCGATGAGCTCGGCTGCCCCGGGAAGACTAGTGAGGTCCACATGTTGGGTTCGCGGACGTTTTTTAATTGACTTCCGGTAGCCGGCATGCAATCCGGGGTCTTCCACGGTACTCCCACGGACCGGCGGGAAATTTAACATCCACTCGGCCGTATTCCAAATAGCACAGTCGGTTCTCGATCTCCCGGTCCACCGGCTTTGGAAGCAACCTCTATCATATGACTATGCTACAAGGTGTGCGCCTAGTTTGTGCCAAGAGTCCTGAGTGATAAACAAAAAGTGAATCGTGTGCAAATTTCCCAGGAAATTCGAAACTGTGTTCAATAAAACCTAAATTTCCTTTACAATGTGATTAACAATAGTGAAACTTGGTGTTTTGAGTATGACGCGGAGACCCAAACACCATAGCGTCTAGCGGCACACCAACAAGGCCCTGCGTCCAGGGGCGTAGCTACTATGGTGCAGTGCACCGGGGCCACAACACTCAGGGGGACCCTACGTGAAACCGCTGGGGGCCTCCACGCGCTCCTCTGGGGGCCACCAAGCTTTTTTTAAGCTCTATCGTCGTTTAAGGGGGCCCCTGAGACACAGGAAGAACCTCACTGCTTAGGGGTCCCCCAACCATTGCTCAGGGAGCCCGCAAGTGCAACTCAGGGCCCCCAGCCTCACCTCAGGGGGCCCATACCAGCAATACAAAGCAAAGAATAGGTTGCCCATCTGGCCTGAGGGCCCAAAATAAATTTTTTGCACCGGGGCCCTTGTTGACCTTCCTATGCCAGTGCCTGCATCCCGAGAAAGCAAGAACGAGCAAGTCAAGGGTCAAACCCAGGCTCATCTTTTTTTTTTACAGTTGTGGTGTGGTTCACAGGGAGTTCGTACCCCCTGAACAGAGTGTGAATGCCAGTTTTTACATGGATGTGCTTGACAGATTGCACAAACGCGACCTCTGCGTGCAGCCAGACATCGCCGATTCTTGAAAGATTCACCATGACAACCTGCCGTGCCACAACGCGCTGCTCGTGAGGGAGTTTCTGGCAAAGCACAGGGTTGCCACGTTGCCTCACCCCGCCCTAGAGTCTTGATTTGCCACCGCTGGATTTTCTCCTCTTTTCTCGGCTTAAGCGAGACCTCAAGGGAAACCAATATAGCTTTGTAGAAGACGTAAAAGGGTCCGTGACTGTATCTCTGAAGAAGATCCCGTAAATCGAGCTCCAGAAGGCGTAAGCGCAGTGGGAATCTAATGACTTCGATGTCGATGAGGTGTAAAGCCATAAGGAAAAAAAAATCTTCCATTCCAGGTCCTTTTTTTTTTTCTGGCTCCAAAAATTCTTGGACCCCAATGCTAAAACAATGCTTTGCACTTTAAAGTAAATATCTTATCTTCCTGTGTGTATGGAAGAATGTCTCAGTGTCAGCTTTGCCTAACAATCTGGCAGTTTTTACTGAAGTCCAGCATATGGTAAATAAGCATGTTGTTCTGCCTGTTGTTTTCCTGCCTTCTTCTTGTCTTTCATGTGAAATGCTCTACTGATCTATGTTTTGGCGTTTCCATTCATTTGAAAAGTACACCACAAATGGTTTAATTCTGTTTGAAGATTTCCTGTGTCGCACATGGCTCCGACCCAGCGTACAAGGGTTGATAACACTGAACTGTGATGAGCAGGATGATGATAGCTGTGCACACTGAGTTATAGGTCAGAATGTATTTTGCAAGATTTAATTTAATTTTTTGTTTTGGAATAAACTTTTCTATGCCCAATCATAGTATCTCTTTGATGTATTTCAACTTGATCCCCACTGTACTGGTCTCTTTTCCATACTTTTTTTGCTGTTTTTTTTTATGTACTTTAGCTTGCAAGTGGCCTGAACACTGGAGAACATCACATTGCCATGTTTTGTTTCTACCTAAGAATTAATAATAAGAAATTTGTGTATTTTTATTGTATCTTTGAGCTATATGCATATATGATTATTGAGTTTATTTTTTTCCGCTATTCTTAGAGCCTCTCATTCTTTCATCAAACACATATATCAAGAAACAAGTATTTTCATATATAATGAACATTATTACTAAATAGCACAATACATTTAATTCATTTTAGGAACTTGTCATGGTGATGATGTTGGATATATCCTTCATTACAATTCAATGACAGCTGTGGAACCTGGGTCAGTGGAAGATATTACGGTTGCAAGGATGACAAAAATGTGGACTGATTTTGCCAAAACAGGGTAAGGATACAAAATCCATACTAATTCAGTGATTATTTCTTCTCATACATGTATCATATGTTAATACAGCACTGGGTTGTCTTCAGTCATGAATGAATATGGCTTCACACATTTGAAGTAAGTTGCAGTTAAACTGTAAGTCAGCTGATACAGGGGGTATCAAATTTTGATGGGAATTTCAGTGGTACAATAGAGTAGAATAATATCTTTTAAAAAATTGACATTATGAATATGGTCAAAAAAGCAGAAGCCTGTTAGCTGTAGTGTTAGTGTACCCAATAATTGGAAGATAGTGCATTCATTACAGTTGCAGATATAGTTACTACACTGAATTTGCTCTTTGCTGCAGCAGCAAACATATTTCCAGCACATGCTCCTTTCACTGCTGACAGGCAAGAGAAAAATCATTCAGGAGGACACAGGTCTGAATCCCTGTCCAGCCTTCCAGATTTGGGTATTGCCATGGTTTCCACAAATTCACACCATGTGAATGTGGGGATGGTTTCTTTAAAAGGCCATGGACAAATTCCTTGTACTCAGTCCTTTCCCACTGTTAATGACCTAAATGTTGATGATGTGTATAGCCATAAGCAAAAAAAAAAAAAAAAAAAAAAAAAAAAAAAAAAAAAAAAAAAAAAAAAAAAAAAAAGAGAGAGAGAGAGAGAGATAGATAGGGAGAGAGGGAGAGACAAATATGTTAAGTGTTGTAGTAATAAAGTACATACAATAACCTGATACCAGATGTAAAAATACATTAGACCTTAAATGTTGAAAATTAAAACATTAGATAACAAGTGACTTACAAATATGAAAGAATGCAACATAGTATATTACCTTGGTACAATGACTCACAACCAATTACACTGGGTAGCCTTTTAGGAACTGATAAACATATATTACATACATTTTAATGATGTATTAGTAGAGTAATATTGCATTTATCAATAATATATAGCTGATATCAAAAAACATATGTTTACAAATTATTTATTTACATTATACCTATAGTTATACAGCTTATAGAATGTTCCGAGACAATGGGATATGATGCTTATTTGTAAAACATGGTACAACTAAGAAAAAATATTATTTTTTGCTGTTCATGTGTTATCACAGGGTAAGAGTCAGAGGTCAGAGTGTAACTAATGACTATTTGCACTGCAGTGACTGAGTGGGAAGGGGGAATTGAAAGTAAAGACAGGAATAAGAGGGGCGAAATAAAACTTAACTACATGAAGAACATAAATAAAAACAGTACATTAAAGTTTTGTTACAAAAATGTTCTATAATGTAATATGTCCTCTTGGACAAACAAACAATGATCCAAATAAGGTTTACCTGTGAAAACAGTAGATATATTATAAGGGGAAGCAGAATTGAGAAAGGGGTGCACAGTATTAATAGATAGTGTCTCATCTCATGAGAAACTAGAGCTTATAAAATGAACCCTACTTGAAAGAGTATTAGTGTTACAAATTTTAACATTTTTAGCAATAAAATGGTCAAAGTCCATGGTGATTACTTATATTTGTGCAATAATTATAGTCTGTTCTATATTTGAAGCTGGATGGAGCTTTCAATTTAGTTGGTAAATGAGGTGGAGAACCTTACTAGTAGTCTCTCCTATGGTGACAAGAGTAGGAGGACTTGTGAAGGTGGTAAAATGCATATCTTACAGTAAGAACTAGTGCAAGAGAATGAACTATAGGATAATCTTATTTAGTGAGTTGCCTGGTAATTGAATACCAGAAATATGCTAGGGCAGTTAAGACTGAGTTCTGGCATGGGCAGACCTGATTT